>JACATO010000279.1:30000-40229 GCA_018389105.1 Nautilus pompilius | reverse complement strand
TAACCCGGAAAACCCCGCACCCGAAACCCGAACCCGACCCCCGAACCCGAACCCCCGACAACCCGAAACCCGAAAAACCCGGAACCCGACCCCGAAACCCGAACCCCCGAAACCCGAACCGAAAACCCGAAACCCGAAACCGAACCCGAACCCGAACCCGAACCCGAACCCGAAACCCGAAACCCGAACCCGAAACCCGAACCCGAAACCCGAACCCGAACCCGAAACCCGAAACCCGAACCCGAACCCCGAAACCGAACCCCGAAACCCGAACCCGAACCCGAAAAACCCGAAGAACCCGAACCCGAACCCCGAAACCCGAACCCGAACCCGAACCCGAACCCCCGAACCCGAAACCCGAAACCGAAACCCGAACGAAATAACCCGAACCCGAAACCCCGAACCCGAACCCGAAACCCGAACCCGAAAACCCGAAACCCCGAACCCGAAAAAACCCGAACCCGAACCCCGACCCCGAACCCGAAACCCGAAACCCGAACCCGAAACCCGAAAAACCCCGAACCCCCGGAAACCCCGAACCCGAAACCCGAAACCCGAACCGAAACCCGAACCCGAAAAACCCGCGAACCCGAAACCCGAAATAAACCCGAACCCGAACCGAAAACCCGCAACCCGAAACCGAAACCCGAAACGAAACCCCCGAAAACCCGAAAACCCGAAAACCCGAACCCCGAAACCGAACCCGAACCCGAACCCGGGAACCCGAACCCGAAACCAAAAAAACCCGAAACCCGAAACCCGAAACCCGAAACCCGAACCCGAACCCGAAACCCGAACCCGAAACCCGAACCCGAAACCCGAAAAACCCGAACCCTGAAACCCGAACCCGAACCCGAAACCCGAAACCCGAAACTCCGCTGAACCCGAAACCCGAAACCCGGAAAACCCGAACCCGAAACCCGAAACCCGAACCCGAAACCCGAACCCGAACCCCCGAAACCCGAACCCCGGAACCCGAAACCCGAACCCGAACCCGAAACCCGAAAACCCGAAAACCCGAAAACCCGAAACCCGAAAAACCCAAAACCCGAACCCGAAACCCGAACCCGAAACCCCGAAACCCGAAACCCGAAAACCGAACCCCGAACCCGAAACCCGAAAAACCCGAACCCGAAAACCCGAACCCGAAACCCGAACCCGAAAACCCGAAACCCGAAACCCGAAACCCCCGGAAACCCGAAAAACCCGAAAACCCGAAACCCGAACCCCGAAACCCGAACCCCGAACCCCCGAAACCCGAAAACCCGAAAACCGAACCCGAAAACCCGAAACCCGAAACCCCGAAACCCGAACCCGAACCCGAAACCCGAAACCCGAAACCCCGAAAACCCGAACCCGAACCCCGAAAACCCGAAACCCGAAACCCGAACCCGAACCCGAAACCCGGAAAACCCGAAACCCGAAACCCGAAACCCGAACCCGAAACCCGAAACCCCGAACCCGAAACCCGAAACCCGAACCCCGAACCCCCGAACCGGAAACCCGAACCCGAAAAAACCCGAAACCCGAAACCCCGAAAAACCCGAACCCGAAACCCCCGACCCGAAACCCGAACCCGAAACCCGAACCCCGAAACCCGAAAACCCGAACCCGAACCCGAAACCCGACCCGAAAACCCGAACCCCGAACCCGAAACCCGAAAACCCGGAAAAAACCCCGAACCCCGAAAAAACCCGAACCCGAAACCCGAATAAACCCGAACCCCGAAAACCCGAACCCGAAACCCGAAACCCGAAAACCCCGAACCCGAACCCGAAACCGAAACCCGAACCCGAAACCCGAACCCGAACCCGAACCCGAAAACCGGAAACCCGAACCCGAAAACCCGAACCCGAAACCGAAAACCCGAACCCCGAACCCCGAACCCGAACCCCGAAACCGAACCCGAAACCCGAAAACCCGAACCCCGAAACCCGAAAAACCCGAAACCCACCACCCGAAACCCGAAACCCGAAACCCGAACCCGAACCCTAAAACCCCGAACCCGAACCCGAACCCGAACCCGAAACCCGAACCCGAAACCCGAACCCGAAAAAACCCGAAACCCGAAAACCCGAAACCCCGAACCCGAAACCCGAACCCGAACCCGAAACCCCCGAAACCCGAACCCCGAACCCGAACCCCGAAAACCCGAAACCCGGAAACCCGAAACCCCCCGAAACCCGAACCCGAAACCCCGAACCCGAAACCCGAAACCACCCCGAAACCCGAACCCCGAACCCGAAAAACCCCGAAAAACCCGAAACCCGAAACCCGAACCCGAACCCCGAAACCCGAACCCCGAACCCGACCCCCGAAAAACCCGAAAACCCCCCGGAAACCCGAAACCCCGAAAACCCGAACCCGAAACCCGAACCCGAAACCGAAACCCGAACCCGAAACCCGAAACCCGAAACCCGAAACCCGACCCCGAAACCCGAACCCGAACCCGAAACCCGAAACCCGAACCCGAAACCCCGAACCCGAACCCGAAACCCGAACCCCGAACCCGAAACCCCGAAAAAACCCGAAAACCCCGAAAACCCGAACCCGGAAACCCGAAACCCGAACCCCGAACCCGAAACCCGAAACCCGAAACCCGAACCCGAAACCCGAACCCGAACCCGAAACCCGAAACCCGAAACCCGAACCCGAACCCGAAACCCGAAAAACCCGAACCCGAAAACCCGAAAAACCCGAAACCCGAACCCGAACCCGAACCCGAAACCCGAAACCCGAATCCCGAAAACCCGAACCCCGAAACCCGAACCCAACCCGAACCGAAACCCGAACCCGAACCCCGAACCCGGAAACCCGAAACCCGAAACCCGAAACCCGAAAAAAACCCCGGAACCCCGAAACCCGAAAACCCGAACCCGAAAACCCGAAACCCGAAACCCGAACCCGAAACCCCGAACCCGAAACCCGAAACCCGAACCCGAACGAAACCCGAACCCGAACCCCGAACCCCGAAACCCGAAAACCCGAACCCCCGGAAACCCGAAACCCGAAACCCGAACCCGAAAACCCGAAACCCGAAACCCGAAACCCGAAAACCCGAAAACCCGAAACCCGAAACCCGAACCCGGAAACCCGAAACCCGAAAAACCCCGAACCCGAACCCGAAAAAAACCCGAAAAACCCGAAACCCGAAACCGAAACCGAACCCGAAACCCGAAACCGAAACCCAACCCGAAACCCGAACCCGAAACCCGAAACCCGAAACCCGAACCCGAAAACCCGAAACCCGAAACCCGAACCCGAAACCCGAAACCCGAAACCCGAACCCGAAACGAAAACCCGAACCCAAACCCGAAACCCCGAAACCCGAAAAAAAAACCCGAAAACCCGAAACCCGAACCCGAAAACCCGAACCCGAAACCCGAACCCTAACCCGAACCCGAAACCCGAACCCGAACCCGAACCGAAACCCCGAAAACCCGAAACCGGAAAACCCGAAAACCCGAAACCCGAACCCGAAAACCCGAAACCCGAAAAACCCGAAACCCGAACCCGAAACCCCGAAACCCGAAACCCGAAACCCGAACCCGAAACCCGAAACCCGAAAACCCGAAACCCGGAACCCGAAACCCGAAACCCGAAACCCGAAACCCCGAACCCCCGAACCCGAAACCCGAAAAACCCGAACCCGAAACCCGAACCCGAACCCGACCCCGAACCCGAACCCGAAACCCGAAAAACCGCCGAACCCGAACCCGAAACCCGAACCCGAAACCCGAAACCCGAAACCCGAAAAAAACCCCGAAACCCGAAACCCCCGAAACCGAAAACCCGAAACCCGAAACCCGAACCCGAACCCAAAACCCGAAACCCGAAACCCGAACCCGAACCCGGAAACCCGAAACCCGAACCCCGAAAACCCGAAACCCCGAACCCCGGAAACCCGAAACCCGAACCCGAAACCCGAACCCGAAAACCCGAACCCGAACCCGAACCCGAACCCGAACCCGAAACCCGAACCCGAAACCCGAAACAAACCCCGAACCCGAACCCGAACCCCGAAACCCGAAACCCGAACCCGAAACCCGAACCCGAAACCCGAAAACCCCGAACCCGAACCCGAAACCCGAAACCCGAAACCCGAAAAAACCCGAACCCGAAAACCCGAAACCCGAAACCCGAACCCGAACCCGAAACCCCGAAAACCCGAAACCCGAACCCGAAAACCCGAACCCGAAACCCGAAACCCGAACCCGAAACCCGAAACCCCGAAAACCCGAAACCCGAAAAACCCGAACCCCGAAACCCGAAAAAAACCCGAAACCCGAAACCCGAAACCCGAAACCCGAACCCGAACCCGAACCCGAAACCCGAAACCCGAAAACCCGAAACCCGAAACCCGAAAACCCGAAACCCCGAACCCGAAACCCGAAACCCGAAACCGAAACCCGAAAAAACCCAAACCGAAACCCGAAACCCGAAAACCCGAAACCGAAAAAAACCCGAAAACCCGAACCCGAACCCGAACCCGAACCCCGAAACCCGAAACCCGAACCCCGAAAAATAAACCCGAAACCCGAACCCCCGAACCCGAAAACCCGAAACCCGAAACCCGAACCCCGAACCCGAACCCGAACCCGAACCCGAAACCCGAAAAACCCCGAAACCCGAAACCCCGGAAACCCGAAACCCGAAAAACCGAAACCCGAACCCGAAACCCGAAAACCCGAAACCCGAAAACCCGACCCCGAACCCGAAAAACCCGAAACCCGAAACCCGAACACCCGAAACCCGAAACCCGAAAAAAACCCCGAAACCCGAAACCCGAAACCCCGAAACCCGAAAACCGAAAAACCCGAACCGAACCCGAAAACCCGAAACCCGAAACCCGAAAACCCGAAAAACCGAACCCGAAAACCCGAAAACCCGAACCCCCGACACCCGAAACCCGAAAACCGAACCCGAAAACCCGAAACCCGAACCCCGAAACCCGAAAACCCGAAAAAACCCGAAACCCCCGAAACCCGAAACCCGAACCCGAAACCCGAACCCAACCCGAACCCGAAAAACCCCGAAACCCCGAAAAACCCGAACCCGAACCCCGAAACCCCGAACCCGAACCCGAACCCGAAACCCGAAACCCCGAAAACCCGAACCCGAACCCGAACCCGAACCCGAAACCCGAAACCCGAACCCGACCCGAAAACCCGAACCCGAAAAACCCGAACCCGAACCCCGAACCCCGAACCCCGAAACCCGAAAACCCCGAACCCGAAAAACCGGAACCCGAACCCGAACCCCCCGAACCCGGAACCCCGAAACCCGAACCCGAACCCCGAAAAACCCGAACCCGAACCCGAAAACCGGAACCCGAAACCCGAAACCCGAACCCGAAACCCGAAAACCCGAACCCGAAACCCGAAAAACCCGAAACCCCCGAAACCCGAACCCGAAACCCGAAACCCGAAACCCGAAACCGACCCGAAACCCGAACCCGAAACCCGAAAAACCCGAACCCGAAACCCCGAAACCCGAACCCGAACCCCGAAACCCCGAAACCCGAACCCGAAACCCGAAACCGAAACCCGAAACCCGGAAACCCGAAAACCCGAACCCCGAAACCCGAACCCGAAAACCCGAACCCGAAACCCGAAACCCGAACCGAACCCGAAACCCGAAACCCGAAACCCGAAACCCGAAACCCGAAACCCGAAACCCGAAACCCCCGAACCCGAAACCGGAACCCGAAACCCGAACCCGAAACCCGAAACCCGAACCCGAAAAAACCCCGAACCCGAACACCCGAAACCCGAAACCCGAACCCGAACCCGAAACCCGAAACCCGAACCCCGAAAACCCGAACCCGAACCCGAAACCCTCGAAACCCGAAACCCGAACCCGAACCCGAAACCCGGAACCCCGAACCCCGAAACCCGAAAACCGAAACCCGAAAACCCGAACCCGAAAACCCGAAACCCGAAACCCGAAACCCGAAACCCGAAACCCGAAACCCGAACCCCGAAACCCGAACCCCGAAACCCGAAACCCGAAAAACCCGAAACCCGAAACCCCGAACCCGAAACCCCGAAAAACCCGAAAAACCCGGAACCCGAAACCCGAACCCGAAACCCGAAACCCCGAAAAAACCCGAAACCCGAACCCGAACCCGAAACCCGAAACCCGAAACCCCGAAAACCCGGAAACCCGAAACCCGAACCCGAAACCCGAACCCGAACCCGAAAACCCGAACCCGAAACCCGAAAAAACCCGGAACCCGAAACCCGAAACCCGAAACCCGAAAACCCGAAACCAACCCGACCCCCGAACCCCGAACCCGAAACCCGAAACCCGAAAACCCGAAAAACCCGAAAACCCGAACCCGAAACCCGAAACCCGAAAACCCGAAACCCGAACCCGAAAAACCCGAACCCGAACCCGAAAACCCGAAACCCGAACCCGAAACCCCGAACCCGAACCGAAACCCGAACCCGAAACCCGAGAAAACCCGGAACCCGAAACCCGAAACCCGAAAAACCCGAAACCCGAACCCGAAACCCGAAACCCGAAACCCGAAACCCGAAACCCGAAACCCGAACCCGAAACCCGAAACCCGAAACCCGAAACCCGAAACCCGAACACCCGAACCCGAACCCGAAAAACCCGAAAAACCGAAACCCTAAAACCCGAAAAACCCTGCCCCCGAACCCGAACCCGAAAACCCGAACCCGAACCCGATACCCCGAACCCGAACCCGAACCCGAACCGAAAACCCGAACCTAACCCGAAACGCCGAAAACCCCGAACCCGAACCCCGAACCCGAACCCGAACCCGAAACCCGAACCCTACCCGAACCCGAACCCGAACCCGAACCCGAACCCGAACCCGAACCCGAACCCGAACCCGAAACCCGAACCCGGAACCCTGAACCCGACCGAACCCGAACCCGA
Organism: Nautilus pompilius; assembly: GCA_018389105.1. Classification (NCBI taxonomy): domain Eukaryota; kingdom Metazoa; phylum Mollusca; class Cephalopoda; order Nautilida; family Nautilidae; genus Nautilus; species Nautilus pompilius. Next base: position 33,320 of record JACATO010000279.1, on the reverse strand, counting down.
AACCCGAACCCGAACCGAAAACCCGAACCCGAACCCGAACCCGAAACCCCGAACCCGAACCCGACCCGAACCCGAACCCGATAAACCCGAAACCCGAACCCGAACCCGAAACCCGAAACCCGAAAAAACCCGAATAACCCGAACCCGAACCCGAACCCGAACCCGAACCCAACCCGAACCCGAAACCCGAACCCGACAAAATCACCCGACCGAACCCGAACCCCGAACCCGAACCCGTAAACCCGGAACCCGAACCCGAACCCGAACCCGAACCCGAAAACCCGAACCCGACCCGAAACCCAACCCGACCCGAACCGAACCCCGAAACCCGACCCGAACCCGAACCCGAACCCGAACCCGAACCCGAAACCCGAACCCGAACCCCGACCCTCGAACCCAGGACCCCGAACCGAACCCGAAACCCGAATAAAACCCGATAACCGAAACCCGACAACCCCGAACCCCGAACCCGAACCCGAACTAACCCCAACCCGGAACCCCGAACCCGAACCCCTAACCCCGAACCCGAACCCGAACCCGAAACCCGAACCCGAACCCGAAACCCGAACCCGAACCCGAACCCGAACCGAACCCGAACCCCGAAACCCGAACCCGAACCCGAACCCGAACCCGAACCCGAACCCGAACCCGAAACCCGAACCCGAACCCGAACCCGAACCCGAACCCGAACCCGACCCGAAACCCAACCCGAACCCCGAAACCCGGAAACCCGACCCGAAAAACCCGAACCCGAAAACCCGAACCCGAAACCCCAACCCGAAACCCGAACCCGAAAAACCCGAACCGAACCCGAAACCCGAACCCGAACCCGAAACCCGAAACCCGATAAACCCCGAACCCGACCCGACCCGAACCCCGAAATCCCGAACCCGAACCCGAACCCGAACCCGAACCCGAACCCGAACCGAAAACCCCGAACCGAACCCGAACCCGAACCCGAAACCCGAACCCGAACCCGAAAACCCCGAACCCGACCCGAACCCAAACCCGAACCCGAAACCCAACCCGAACCCAACCCCGAACCCGAACCCGAACCCCATACCCGAAACCCGAACCCGAACCCGAACCCGAACCCGAACCCGAAACGAACCCGTACCCCGAACCCGAACCCGAAACCCGAACCCGAACCCCGAACCCGAACCCGAACCCGAAAACCCGAACCCGAAACCCGGAACCCGAACCCGAACCCGAATAACCCGAAAACCCGAACCCCGAACCCCGAACCCGAACCGACACCCGAAAAAACCCGGAACCCGAACCCGAACCCGAACCCGAACCCGAACCCGAAACCCTAACCCGAACCCAACCCGAACCCGAACCCGAACCCGAACCCGAACCCCCCGAAACCCGAAACCCGAAACCGAAAACCCGAACCCGAACCCGAACCCCCGAACCCGAACCCGAAACCCGAACCCGAAACCCGAAACCGAACCCGAACCCGAACCCAAACCCGAAACCCCAAAAACCCGAAACCCGAAACCCGAACCCGAAACCCGAAACCCGAACCCTAACCCGAACCCTGAACCCGAAAACCCGAACCCAAACCTAACCCGAAACCCGAAACCCGAACCCGAACCCGAAACCCGAAACCGAAACCCGAGAACCCCAAACCCCGAAACCCCGAAAACCCGAACCCGAACCCGAAAACCCGACCCGAACCCCGAAACCCGAAGCCCGAACCCGAACCCGAAACCCGAACCCCGAACCCGCAAACCCGAAACCTGAAACTCCCGAACCCGAACCCGAACCCCGAACCCGAAACCGAAACCCGAAACCCGAACCCGAAACCCGAACCCGAAACCCGAACCCCGAAACCCCGAACCCGAACCCGAACCCGAACCCGAACCCGAAAAACCCGTGAAACCCGAACCCGAACCCGAACCCCGAAACCCGAATAACCCGAACCCGGAAACCCGAAATCCCCGAACCCGAACCCGGAACCCGAACCCGAACCCGAAAACCCTAACCCGAACCACCCGAAACCCGAACCCGAACCCGAACCCGAACCCGGAAAACCCGGAAACCCTAACCCGAACCCGAACCCGAACCCGAACCCGAACCCTAACCGAACCCGAACCCCGGAACCCGAACCCGAAACCCGAACCCGAACCCGAAACCCGACCCGAAAACCCGAACCCGAACCCGAACCCTGAACCCTAACCCGAACCCGAACCCGAACCCGAAAACCCGAACCGAAAACCGAACCAACCCGAACTCCCGAAAACCCGAAACCCGAACCCTGAAACCCGAAGAAAACCCGATACCCGAAAAACCCGAACCCGAAAACCCGAAAACCCGAACCCGAAACCTCGAACCCGAACCCGAACCCGAACCCGAACCCGAACCCGAACCCGAACCCGAACCCCGAACCCCTCGAACCCGAACCCCGAACCCGAACCCGAACCCGAACCCCGAAACCCGAACCCGAACCCGAACCCAAACCCGGAACCCGAACCCGAACCCCGAACCCGAAACCCGAACCCCACCCGAACCCCGAACCCGAACCCGAAACCCGACCGAACCCGAACCCGAAACCGAAACCCCCGAACCCGAAACCCGAAAACCCGAAACCCAACCCGAACCCGAAAACCCCGAACCCCGAAAACCCGGAAACCCGAAACCGAAACCCTAACCCGAAACCCGAACCCGAAACGAACCCGAACCCGAAACCCGAACCCGAACCCCGAACCACCCGAACCCAACCCTAAACCCGAAACCCCGAAACCCGAACCCGAACCCGAACCCGAACCGGAACCCGGAAACCCGAACCCGAACCCGAAACCCGAACCCGAACCCGAACCCGAACCCCGGAACCCGAACCCGAACCCGAACCCGAACCCGAAACCCGAACCCGAACCCGAAACCCGAACCCGAACCCGAACCCGAAACCGAAACCCGAACAACCCGGAAACCCTGAACCCGAACCCCCTAAACCCGAACCTAACCCGAAACCCGTAACCCGAACCCGAACCCAACCCGAAAACCCCGAACCCGAACCCCGAACCCCCCGAAAACCCGAAAACCCGGAACCCGAACCCGAACCCGAACCCGATAACCCCGAACCCGAACCCGAACCCGAACCCGAACCCGAACCCGAACCCGAACCCGAACCCGAACCCGAAACCCGAACCCCCGAAACCCGAACCCGAACCCGAAAACCCGAACCCGAAACCCGAAACCTAAACCCGAACCCGAAAAAAACCCGAACCGAACCCGAACCCGACCCCCGAACCCGAAAACCCCTAACCCGAACCCGAAACCCGAACCCGAACCCGAACCCCGAACCCGAAACCCGAACC
>JACATO010000279.1:0-25000 GCA_018389105.1 Nautilus pompilius | reverse complement strand
TTTCCCCAGTTATGAACGATCATTAATTCACAAGATATAAACGAGTATCAATTCAGAAGTTATAAACTAGAATGAATTCACAAGTTATAAACGAGGACCAATTTACTATTTACAAACTAGCTTTAGTTCAGAAGTTATAAACGATCACCAATTAACAAGTTATATACTAAACATCTGTTCGGAAGATATAAAAGAGCATTAGTTCATAAGTTATATTCGAACATTAGTCCAGAATTAATAAACGAACGTCAGTTCAACAGGTATGAAAGTGACTCAGTTCGGAAGTAATAAACTAGAAACAATTCACAAGTTATAAACGAGCATCAGTTAAGAAGATATAATCGAGCATTGGTTCTGAATTAATTAACAAACCTATGTACAGAATGATATATACGAGCGTCAATAAAGCAGTTATACACGTGCAACACATCAGCAGGTAGGAAAGTGACTGAGTTCTAAAGTTATAAACTAGTAACCATTCACAAGTAACAAACGAGCATCAATTCACAACTTATAAACGTGCTTCATTTAAGCAGGTATAAAACGGAACCAGTTCGGAAGTTATAAAGGAGGCCCGATTCATAAGTTATAAACAAGTATCAGCTCAGAAGTTATATACGAGCATCTATTCACAAGATATATACGAGCATCAGTTAGAAAGTTATGAACTAGAATGAATTCACAAGTTATAAACGAGCATTAATCCAGAAGTAATAAACGAACTTTAGTACAGAATGTTAGTTATAAATGAGCATCAATTCAGCAGCTATGCACGTGCATCATTTCCCCAGTTATGAACGATCATTAATTCACAAGATATAAACGAGTATCAATTCAGAAGTTATAAACTAGAATGAATTCACAAGTTATAAACGAGGACCAATTTACTATTTACAAACTAGCTTTAGTTCAGAAGTTATAAACGATCACCAATTAACAAGTTATATACTAAACATCTGTTCGGAAGATATAAAAGAGCATTATTTCAGAAATTATATTCGAACATTAGTCCAGAATTAATAAACGAACCGATGTAGACACTGGTTTAAACGAGCGTCAGTTCAACAGGTATGAAAGTGACTCAGTTCGGAAGTAATAAACTAGAAACAATTCACAAGTTATAAACGAGCATCAGTTAAGAAGATATAATCGAGCATTGGTTCTGAATTAATTAACAAACCTATGTACAGAATGATATATACGAGCGTCAATAAAGCAGTTATACACGTGCAACACATCAGCAGGTAGGAAAGTGACTGAGTTCTAAAGTTATAAACTAGTAACCATTCACAAGTAACAAACGAGCATCAATTCACAACTTATAAACGTGCTTCATTTAAGCAGGTATAAAACGGAACCAGTTCGGAAGTTATAAAGGAGGCCCGATTCATAAGTTATAAACAAGTATCAGCTCAGAAGTTATATACGAGCATCTATTCACAAGATATATACGAGCATCAGTTAGAAAGTTATGAACTAGAATGAATTCACAAGTTATAAACGAGCATTAATCCAGAAGTAATAAACGAACTTTAGTACAGAATGTTAGTTATAAATGAGCATCAATTCAGCAGCTATGCACGTGCATCATTTCCCCAGTTATGAACGATCATTAATTCACAAGATATAAACGAGTATCAATTCAGAAGTTATAAACTAGAATGAATTCACAAGTTATAAACGAGGACCAATTTACTATTTACAAACTAGCTTTAGTTCAGAAGTTATAAACGATCACCAATTAACAAGTTATATACTAAACATCTGTTCGGAAGATATAAAAGAGCATTATTTCAGAAATTATATTCGAACATTAGTCCAGAATTAATAAACGAACCGATGTAGACACTGGTTATAAACGAGCGTCAGTTCAACAGGTATGAAAGTGACTCAGTTCGGAAGTAATAAACTAGAAACAATTCACAAGTTATAAACGAGCATCAGTTAAGAAGATATAATCGAGCATTGGTTCTGAATTAATTAACAAACCTATGTACAGAATGATATATACGAGCGTCAATAAAGCAGTTATATACGTGCAACACATCAGCAGGTAGGAAAGTGACTGAGTTCTAAAGTTATAAACTAGTAACCATTCACAAGTAACAAACGAGCATCAATTCACAACTTATAAACGTGCTTCATTTAAGCAGGTATAAAACGGAACCAGTTCGGAAGTTATAAAGGAGGCCCGATTCATAAGTTATAAACAAGTATCAGCTCAGAAGTTATATACGAGCATCTATTCACAAGATATATACGAGCATCAGTTAGAAAGTTATGAACTAGAATGAATTCACAAGTTATAAACGAGCATTAATCCAGAAGTAATAAACGAACTTTAGTACAGAATGTTAGTTATAAATGAGCATCAATTCAGCAGCTATGCACGTGCATCATTTCCCCAGTTATGAACGATCATTAATTCACAAGATATAAACGAGTATCAATTCAGAAGTTATAAACTAGAATGAATTCACAAGTTATAAACGAGGACCAATTTACTATTTACAAACTAGCTTTAGTTCAGAAGTTATAAACGATCACCAATTAACAAGTTATATACTAAACATCTGTTCGGAAGATATAAAAGAGCATTAGTTCATAAGTTATATTCGAACATTAGTCCAGAATTAATAAACGAACGTCAGTTCAACAGGTATGAAAGTGACTCAGTTCGGAAGTAATAAACTAGAAACAATTCACAAGTTATAAACGAGCATCAGTTAAGAAGATATAATCGAGCATTGGTTCTGAATTAATTAACAAACCTATGTACAGAATGATATATACGAGCGTCAATAAAGCAGTTATACACGTGCAACACATCAGCAGGTAGGAAAGTGACTGAGTTCTAAAGTTATAAACTAGTAACCATTCACAAGTAACAAACGAGCATCAATTCACAACTTATAAACGTGCTTCATTTAAGCAGGTATAAAACGGAACCAGTTCGGAAGTTATAAAGGAGGCCCGATTCATAAGTTATAAACAAGTATCAGCTCAGAAGTTATATACGAGCATCTATTCACAAGATATATACGAGCATCAGTTAGAAAGTTATGAACTAGAATGAATTCACAAGTTATAAACGAGCATTAATCCAGAAGTAATAAACGAACTTTAGTACAGAATGTTAGTTATAAATGAGCATCAATTCAGCAGCTATGCACGTGCATCATTTCCCCAGTTATGAACGATCATTAATTCACAAGATATAAACGAGTATCAATTCAGAAGTTATAAACTAGAATGAATTCACAAGTTATAAACGAGGACCAATTTACTATTTACAAACTAGCTTTAGTTCAGAAGTTATAAACGATCACCAATTAACAAGTTATATACTAAACATCTGTTCGGAAGATATAAAAGAGCATTATTTCAGAAATTATATTCGAACATTAGTCCAGAATTAATAAACGAACCGATGTAGACACTGGTTAAACGAGCGTCAGTTCAACAGGTATGAAAGTGACTCAGTTCGGAAGTAATAAACTAGAAACAATTCACAAGTTATAAACGAGCATCAGTTAAGAAGATATAATCGAGCATTGGTTCTGAATTAATTAACAAACCTATGTACAGAATGATATATACGAGCGTCAATAAAGCAGTTATACACGTGCAACACATCAGCAGGTAGGAAAGTGACTGAGTTCTAAAGTTATAAACTAGTAACCATTCACAAGTAACAAACGAGCATCAATTCACAACTTATAAACGTGCTTCATTTAAGCAGGTATAAAACGGAACCAGTTCGGAAGTTATAAAGGAGGCCCGATTCATAAGTTATAAACAAGTATCAGCTCAGAAGTTATATACGAGCATCTATTCACAAGATATATACGAGCATCAGTTAGAAAGTTATGAACTAGAATGAATTCACAAGTTATAAACGAGCATTAATCCAGAAGAAGTAATAAACGAACTTTAGTACAGAATGTTAGTTATAAATGAGCATCAATTCAGCAGCTATGCACGTGCATCATTTCCCCAGTTATGAACGATCATTAATTCACAAGATATAAACGAGTATCAATTCAGAAGTTATAAACTAGAATGAATTCACAAGTTATAAACGAGGACCAATTTACTATTTACAAACTAGCTTTAGTTCAGAAGTTATAAACGATCACCAATTAACAAGTTATATACTAAACATCTGTTCGGAAGATATAAAAGAGCATTATTTCAGAAATTATATTCGAACATTAGTCCAGCAGAATTAATAAACGAACCGATGTAGACACTGGTTATAAACGAGCGTCAGTTCAACAGGTATGAAAGTGACTCAGTTCGGAAGTAATAAACTAGAAACAATTCACAAGTTATAAACGAGCATCAGTTAAGAAGATATAATCGAGCATTGGTTCTGAATTAATTAACAAACCTATGTACAGAATGATATATACGAGCGTCAATAAAGCAGTATATACGTGCAACACATCAGCAGGTAGGAAAGTGACTGAGTTCTAAAGTTTATAAACTAGTAACCATTCACAAGTAACAAACGAGCATCAATTCACAACTTATAAACGTGCTTCATTTAAGCAGGTATAAAACGGAACCAGTTCGGAAGTTATAAAGGAGGCCCGATTCATAAGTTATAAACAAGTATCAGCTCAGAAGTTATATACGAGCATCTATTCACAAGATATATACGAGCATCAGTTAGAAAGTTATGAACTAGAATGAATTCACAAATTATAAACGAGCATTAATCCAGAAGTAATAAACGAACTTTAGTACAGAATGTTAGTTATAAATGAGCATCAATTCAGCAGCTATGCACGTGCATCATTTCCCCAGTTATGAACGATCATTAATTCACAAGATATAAACGAGTATCAATTCAGAAGTTATAAACTAGAATGAATTCACAAGTTATAAACGAGGACCACCAATTTACTATTACAAACTAGCTTTAGTTCAGAAGTTATAAACGATCACCAATTAACAAGTTATATACTAAACATCTGTTCGGAAGATATAAAAGAGCATTAGTTCATAAGTTATATTCGAACATTAGTCCAGAATTAATAAACGAACCGATGTAGACACTGGTTATAAACGAGCGTCAGTTCAACAGGTATGAAAGTGACTCAGTTCGGAAGTAATAAACTAGAAACAATTCACAAGTTATAAACGAGCATCAGTTAAGAAGATATAATCGAGCATTGGTTCTGAATTAATTAACAAACCTATGTACAGAATGATATATACGAGCGTCAATAAAGCAGTTATACACGTGCAACACATCAGCAGGTAGGAAAGTGACTGAGTTCTAAAGTTATAAACTAGTAACCATTCACAAGTAACAAACGAGCATCAATTCACAACTTATAAACGTGCTTCATTTAAGCAGGTATAAAACGGAACCAGTTCGGAAGTTATAAAGGAGGCCCGATTCATAAGTTATAAACAAGTATCAGCTCAGAAGTTATATACGAGCATCTATTCACAAGATATATACGAGCATCAGTTAGAAAGTTATGAACTAGAATGAATTCACAAGTTATAAACGAGCATTAATCCAGAAGTAATAAACGAACTTTAGTACAGAATGTTAGTTATAAATGAGCATCAATTCAGCAGCTATGCACGTGCATCATTTCCCCAGTTATGAACGATCATTAATTCACAAGATATAAACGAGTATCAATTCAGAAGTTATAAACTAGAATGAATTCACAAGTTATAAACGAGGACCAATTTACTATTTACAAACTAGCTTTAGTTCAGAAGTTATAAACGATCACCAATTAACAAGTTATATACTAAACATCTGTTCGGAAGATATAAAAGAGCATTATTTCAGAAGTTATATTCGAACATTAGTCCAGAATTAATAAACGAACCGATGTAGACACTGGTTATAAACGAGCGTCAGTTCAACAGGTATGAAAGTGACTCAGTTCGGAAGTAATAAACTAGAAACAATTCACAAGTTATAAACGAGCATCAGTTAAGAAGATATAATCGAGCATTGGTTCTGAATTAATTAACAAACCTATGTACAGAATGATATATACGAGCGTCAATAAAGCAGTTATACACGTGCAACACATCAGCAGGTAGGAAAGTGACTGAGTTCTAAAGTTATAAACTAGTAACCATTCACAAGTAACAAACGAGCATCAATTCACAACTTATAAACGTGCTTCATTTAAGCAGGTATAAAACGGAACCAGTTCGGAAGTTTAAAGGAGGCCCGATTCATAAGTTATAAAACAAGTATCAGCTCAGAAGTTATATACGAGCATCTATTCACAAGATATATACGAGCATCAGTTAGAAAGTTATGAACTAGAATGAATTCACAAGTTATAAACGAGCATTAATCCAGAAGTAATAAACGAACTTTAGTACAGAATGTTAGTTATAAATGAGCATCAATTCAGCAGCTATGCACGTGCATCATTTCCCCAGTTATGAACGATCATTAATTCACAAGATATAAACGAGTATCAATTCAGAAGTTATAAACTAGAATGAATTCACAAGTTATAAACGAGGACCAATTTACTATTTACAAACTAGCTTTAGTTCAGAAGTTATAAACGATCACCAATTAACAAGTTATATACTAAACATCTGTTCGGAAGATATAAAAGAGCATTATTTCAGAAATTATATTCGAACATTAGTCCAGAATTAATAAACGAACCGATGTAGACACTGGTTATAAACGAGCGTCAGTTCAACAGGTATATGAAAGTGACTCAGTTCGGAAGTAATAAACTAGAAACAATTCACAAGTTATAAACGAGCATCAGTTAAGAAGATATAATCGAGCATTGGTTCTGAATTAATTAACAAACCTATGTACAGAATGATATATACGAGCGTCAATAAAGCAGTTATACACGTGCAACACATCAGCAGGTAGGAAAGTGACTGAGTTCTAAAGTTATAAACTAGTAACCATTCACAAGTAACAAACGAGCATCAATTCACAACTTATAAACGTGCTTCATTTAAGCAGGTATAAAACGGAACCAGTTCGGAAGTTATAAAGGAGGCCCGATTCATAAGTTATAAACAAGTATCAGCTCAGAAGTTATATACGAGCATCTATTCACAAGATATATACGAGCATCAGTTAGAAAGTTATGAACTAGAATGAATTCACAAGTTATAAACGAGCATTAATCCAGAAGTAATAAACGAACTTTAGTACAGAATGTTAGTTATAAATGAGCATCAATTCAGCAGCTATGCACGTGCATCATTTCCCCAGTTATGAACGATCATTAATTCACAAGATATAAACGAGTATCAATTCAGAAGTTATAAACTAGAATGAATTCACAAGTTATAAACGAGGACCAATTTACTATTTACAAACTAGCTTTAGTTCAGAAGTTATAAACGATCACCAATTAACAAGTTATATACTAAACATCTGTTCGGAAGATATAAAAGAGCATTAGTTCATAATTATATTCGAACATTAGTCCAGAATTAATAAACGAACGTCAGTTCAACAGGTATGAAAGTGACTCAGTTCGGAAGTAATAAACTAGAAACAATTCACAAGTTATAAACGAGCATCAGTTAAGAAGATATAATCGAGCATTGGTTCTGAATTAATTAACAAACCTATGTACAGAATGATATATACGAGCGTCAATAAAGCAGTTATACACGTGCAACACATCAGCAGGTAGGAAAGTGACTGAGTTCTAAAGTTATAAACTAGTAACCATTCACAAGTAACAAACGAGCATCAATTCACAACTTATAAACGTGCTTCATTTAAGCAGGTATAAAACGGAACCAGTTCGGAAGTTATAAAGGAGGCCCGATTCATAAGTTATAAACAAGTATCAGCTCAGAAGTTATATACGAGCATCTATTCACAAGATATATACGAGCATCAGTTAGAAAGTTATGAACTAGAATGAATTCACAAGTTATAAACGAGGACCCAATTTACTTTTAACAAACTGCTTGTCAGAAGTTATTAAAACGATCACCAATTAAACAAGTTTTTATACTAAAATCTGTTCGGAAAATATAAAAGAGCATTAGTTCATAAGTTATATTCGAAACATTAGTCCAGAATTAACATTAGTCCAGATTAATAAACGAACCGATGTAGACACTGGTTATAAACGAGCGTCAGTTCAACAGGTATGAAAGTGACTCAGTTCGGAAGTAATAAACTAGAAACAATTCACAAGTTATAAACGAGCATCAGTTAAGAAGATATAATCGAGCATTGGTTCTGAATTAATTAACAAACCTATGTACAGAATGATATATACGAGCGTCAATAAAGCAGTTATACACGTGCAACACATCAGCAGGTAGGAAAGTGACTGAGTTCTAAAGTTATAAACTAGTAACCATTCACAAGTAACAAACGAGCATCAATTCACAACTTATAAACGTGCTTCATTTAAGCAGGTATAAAACGGAACCAGTTCGGAAGTTATAAACGAGGCCCGATTCATAAGTTATAAACAAGTATCAGCTCAGAAGTTATATACGAGCATCTATTCACAAGATATATACGAGCATCAGTTAGAAAGTTATGAACTAGAATGAATTCACAAGTTATAAACGAGCATTAATCCAGAAGTAATAAACGAACTTTAGTACAGAATGTTAGTTATAAATGAGCATCAATTCAGCAGCTATGCACGTGCATCATTTCCCCAGTTATGAACGATCATTAATTCACAAGATATAAACGAGTATCAATTCAGAAGTTATAAACTAGAATGAATTCACAAGTTATAAACGAGGACCAATTTACTATTTACAAACTAGCTTTAGTTCAGAAGTTATAAACGATCACCAATTAACAAGTTATATACTAAACATCTGTTCGGAAGATATAAAAGAGCATTATTTCAGAAGTTATATTCGAACATTAGTCCAGAATTAATAAACGAACCGATGTAGACACTGGTTATAAACGAGCGTCAGTTCAACAGGTATGAAAGTGACTCAGTTCGGAAAGTAATAAACTAGAAACAATTCACAAGTTATAAACGAGCATCAGTTAAGAAGATATAATCGAGCATTGGTTCTGAATTAATTAACAAACCTATGTACAGAATGATATATACGAGCGTCAATAAAGCAGTTATACACGTGCAACACATCAGCAGGTAGGAAAGTGACTGAGTTCTAAAGTTATAAACTAGTAACCATTCACAAGTAACAAACGAGCATCAATTCACAACTTATAAACGTGCTTCATTTAAGCAGGTATAAAACGGAACCAGTTCGGAAGTTATAAAGGAGGCCCGATTCATAAGTTATAAACAAGTATCAGCTCAGAAGTTATATACGAGCATCTATTCACAAGATATATACGAGCATCAGTTAGAAAGTTATGAACTAGAATGAATTCACAAGTTATAAACGAGCATTAATCCAGAAGTAATAAACGAACTTTAGTACAGAATGTTAGTTATAAATGAGCATCAATTCAGCAGCTATGCACGTGCATCATTTCCCCAGTTATGAACGATCATTAATTCACAAGATATAAACGAGTATCAATTCAGAAGTTATAAACTATAAACCATTCACAAGTAATAAACGTGCATCAATTCACACTTATAAACGTGCTTCATTTAGGCAGGTATAAAACGGAATCAGTTCGGAAGTTATAAACGAGTTTCCCGTTCATAAGTTATAAACGAGTATCAGCTCAGAATTATATACGAGCATCAGTTGGAAAGTTAAAAACAAGCAAACTATTTCACAAGATATATACGAGCATCAGTTAGAAAGTTATGAACTAGAAAGAATTCCAAATTATATAACGAGCATTAATCCAGAAGTAATAAACGAACTTAGTAAGAATGTTAGTTATCAAACGAGCATCAATTCAGCAGCTATACACGTGCATCACTTTCCAGTTATGAACGATCATAATTCACAAGATATAACTAGTATTCATTCATATGTTATAAACGAGTATCAGCACAGAAGTTATAACGAGCATCAGTGGAATTTAAAACAAGCATCTATTCACAAGATATATACGAGCATCAGTTAGAAAGTTATGAACTAGAATGAATTCACAAGTTGTAAACCAGGACCAATTAACTATTTATAAACTAGCTTTAGTTCAGAATTTTAAATGATCACCAATTAACAAGTTATATACTAAACATCTGTTCGGAAGATATAAATGAGCATTAGTTCAGAAGTTATATTTGAACATTAGTCCAGAATTAATAAACGAACCGATGTAGACACTGGTTATAAACGAGCGTCAGTTCAACAGGTATGAAAGTGACTCAGTTCGGAAGTAATAAACTAGAAACAATTCACAAGTAATAAACGAGCATCAATTCACAACTTATAAACGTGCTTCATTTAAGCAGGTATAAAACGGAACCAGTTCGGAAGTTATAAACGAGGCCTGATTCATAAGTTATAAACAAGTATCAGCTCAGAAGTTATATACGAGCATCTATTCACAAGATATATACGAGCATCAGTTAGAAAGTTATGAACTAGAATGAATTCACAAGTTATAAACGAGCATTATTCCAGAAGTAATAAACGAACTTTAGTACAGAATGTTAGTTATAAATGAGCATCAATTCAGTAGCTATGCACGTGCATCATTTCCCCAGTTATGAACGATCATTAATTCACAAGATATAAACGAGTATCAATTCAGAAGTTATAAACTAGAATGAATTCACAAGTTATAAACGAGGACCAATTTACTATTTACAAACTAGCTTTAGTTCAGAAGTTACAAACGATCACCAATTAACAAGTTATATACTAAACATCTGTTCGGAAGATATAAAAGAGCATTAGTTCATAAGTTATATTCGAACATTAGTCCAGAATTAATAAACGAACGTCAGTTCAACAGGTATGAAAGTGACTCAGTTCGGAAGTAATAAACTAGAAACAATTCACAAGTTATAAACGAGCATCAGTTAAGAAGATATAATCGAGCATTGGTTCTGAATTAATTAACAAACCTATGTACAGAATGATATATACGAGCGTCAATAAAGCAGTTATACACGTGCAACACATCAGCAGGTAGGAAAGTGACTGAGTTCTAAAGTTATAAACTAGTAACCATTCACAAGTAATAAACGAGCATCAATTCACAACTTATAAACGTGCTTCATTTAAGCAGGTATAAAACGGAACCAGTTCGGAAGTTATAAACGAGGCCTGATTCATAAGTTATAAACAAGTATCAGCACAGAAGTTATATACGAGCATCTATTCACAAGATATATACGAGCATCAGTTAGAAAGTTATGAACTAGAATGAATTCACAAGTTATAAACGAGGACCAATTTACTATTTACAAACTAGCTTTAGTTCAGAAGTTATAAACGATCACCAATTAACAAGTTATATACTAAACATCTGTTCGGAAAATATAAAAGAGCATTAGTTCATAAGTTATATTCGAACATTAGTCCAGAATTAATAAACGAACCGATGTAGACACTGGTTATAAACGAGCGTCAGTTCAACAGGTATGAAAGTGACTCAGTTCGGAAGTAATAAACTAGAAACAATTCACAAGTTATAAACGAGCATCAGTTAAGAAGATATACTCGAGCATTGGTTCTGAATTATTAAACAAACCTATGTACAGAATGATATATACGAGCGTCAGTAAAGCAGTTATACACGTGCAACACATCAGCAGGTAGGAAAGTGACTGAGTTCTGAAGTTATAAACTAGTAACCATTCACAAGTAATAAACGAGCATCAATTCACAACTTATAAACGTGCTTCATTTAAGCAGGTATAAAACGGAACCAGTTCGGAAGTTATAAACGAGGCCCGATTCATAAGTTATAAACAAGTATCAGCTCAGAAGTTATATACGAGCATCTATTCACAAGATATATACGAGCATCAGTTAGAAAGTTATGAACTAGAATGAATTCACAAGTTATAAACGAGCATTAATCCAGAAGTAATAAACGAACTTTAGTACAGAATGTTAGTTATAAATGAGCATCAATTCAGTAGCTATGCACGTGCATCATTTCCCCAGTTATGAACGATCATTAATTCACAAGATATAAACGAGTATCAATTCAGAAGTTATAAACTAGAATGAATTCACAAGTTATAAACGAGGACCAATTTACTATTTACAAACTAGCTTTAGTTCAGAAGTTATAAACGATCACCAATTAACAAGTTATATACTAAACATCTGTTCGGAAGATATAAAAGAGCATTATTTCAGAAGTTATATTCGAACATTAGTCCAGAATTAATAAACGAACCGATGTAGACACTGGTTATAAACGAGCGTCAGTTCAACAGGTATGAAAGTGACTCAGTTCGGAAGTAATAAACTAGAAACAATTCACAAGTTATAAACGAGCATCAGTTAAGAAGATATAATCGAGCATTGGTTCTGAATTAATTAACAAACCTATGTACAGAATGATATATACGAGCGTCAATAAAGCAGTTATGCACGTGCAACACATCAGCAGGTAGGAAAGTGACTGAGTTCTAAAGTTATAAACTAGTAACCATTCACAAGTAACAAACGAGCATCAATTCACAACTTATAAACGTGCTTCATTTAAGCAGGTATAAAACGGAACCAGTTCGGAAGTTATAAAGGAGGCCCGATTCATAAGTTATAAACAAGTATCAGCTCAGAAGTTATATACGAGCATCTATTCACAAGATATATACGAGCATCAGTTAGAAAGTTATGAACTAGAATGAATTCACAAGTTATAAACGAGCATTAATCCAGAAGTAATAAACGAACTTTAGTACAGAATGTTAGTTATAAATGAGCATCAATTCAGCAGCTAAACACGTGCATCACTTTCCCAGTTATGAACGATCATTAATTCACAAGATATAAACGACTATCAATTCAGAAGTTATAAACTATAAACCATTCACAAGTAATAAACGTGCATCAATTCACAACTTATAAACGTGCTTCATTTAGGCAGGTATAAAACGGAATCAGTTCGGAAGTTATAAACGAGTCCCGATTCATAAGTTATAAACGAGTATCAGCTCAGAAGTTATATACGAGCATCAGTTGGAAAGTTAAAAACAAGCAACTATTCACAAGATATATACGAGCATCAGTTAGAAAGTTATGAACTAGAAAGAATTCACAAATTATATAAACGAGCATTAATCCAGAAGTAATAAACGAACTTTAGTACAGAATGTTAGTTATCAACGAGCATCAATTCAGCAGCTATACACGTGCATCACTTTCCCAGTTATGAACGATCATTAATTCACAAGATATAAACTAGTATTCATTCATATGTTATAAACGAGTATCAGCACAGAAGTTATATACGAGCATCAGTTGGAAATTTAAAAACAAGCATCTATTCACAAGATATATACGAGCATCAGTTAGAAAGTTATGAACTAGAATGAATTCACAAGTTGTAAACCAGGACCAATTAACTATTTATAAACTAGCTTTAGTTCAGAATTTTAAATGATCACCAATTAACAAGTTATATACTAAACATCTGTTCGGAAGATATAAATGAGCATTAGTTCAGAAGTTATATTTGAACATTAGTCCAGAATTAATAAACGAACCGATGTAGACACTGGTTATAAACTAGCGTCAGTTCAACAGGTATGAAAGTGAGTCAGTTCCGAAGTAATATACTAGAAACAATTCACAAGTTATAAACGAGCAGCAGTTAAAAAGATATACTCGAGCATTGGTTCTGAATTAATAAACAAACCTATGTACAGAATAATATATACGAGCGTCAGTAAAGAAGTTATACACGTTATAACCAACAGCATCCAAAGGGAGATAAGTAGAATAAAAAAGGGATAATTACCCGTCGACCTACTAGCCAGACACGTTAACTTACTATCAAAACAGATACCTTTTTATTTAATCAGGAAGGATGTCTTTAGGAAAAGAATGAAAACATTCAATGCAGGAACAAGTATGCAGAAGAAGATCGACACATGGTTAGGTTCTAAACTGAGGAGAGAAAAATATATAAGTAGAATAAAAAAGGGATAATTGTCAGCATCAAACGGGGATCGAACCTACAACCCTCCGGCTGAAAAGCGAACATGCAACCCGTCGACCTACTAGACAGACACGTTAACTTACTATCAAAACAGATACCTTTTTATTTAATCAGGAAGGATGTCTTTAGGAAAAGAATGAATTCATTCAATGTAGGAACAAGTATGCAGAAGAGCGACACATGGTTAGGTTCTAAATGGAGGAGAGAAAAATATATAAGTAGAATAAAAAAGAGATAATCATCATACGGGGATCGAACCTACAACCCTCTGGCTGAAAAGCGAACATGCAACACGTCGACCTACTACCCAGACACGTGATCCTACTATCAAAATAGATACCTTTTTATTTAATAAGGAAGGATGTCTATAGGAAAATAATGAATTCATTCAATGCAGGTACAAGTATGCAGAAGAGCGACACATGGTTAGGTTCTAAACTGAGGAGAGAAAAATATATAAGTAGAATAAAAAAGGGATAATTATCAGCATCAAACGGGGATCGAACATACAACCCTCCGGCTGAAAAGCGAACATACAACCCGTCGACCTACTTGCCAGACACGTGATCCTATTCTCAAAATAGATATCTTTTTATTTAATAAGAAATGATGTCTTTAGGAAAATAATGAATTCATTCAATGCAGGTACAAGTATGCAGAAGAGCGACACATGGTTAGGTTCTAAACTGAGGAGAGGAAAATATATAAGTAGAATAAAAAAGGGATAATTGTCAGCATCAAACGGGGATCGAACCTACAACCCTCCGGCTGAAAAGCGAACATGCAACCCGTCGACCTACTAGATAGACACGTTAACTTACTATCAAAACAGATACCTTTTTATTTAATCTGGAAGGATGTCTTCAGGAAAAGAATGAATTCATTCAATGTAGGAACAAGTATGCAGAAGAGCGACACATGGTTAGGTTCTAAATGGAGGAGAGAAAAATATATAAGTAGAATAAAAAAGAGATAATCATCAGCATCATACGGGGATCGAACCTACAACCCTCTGGCTGAAAAGCGAACATGCAACCCGTCGACCTACTAGCCAGTCACGTGATCCTCCTATCAAAATAGATACCTTTTTATTTAATAAGGAAGGATGTCTTTAGGAAAAGAATGAAAACATTCAATGCAGGTACAAGTATGAAGAAGAGCGACACATGGTTAGGTTCTAAACTGAGAGAAAAATATATAAGTAGAATAAAAAAGGGATAATTATCAGCATCAAACGGGGATCGAACTTACAACCCTCCGGCTGAAAAGCGAACATGCAACCCGTCGACCTACTAGCCAGACACGTGATCCTACTATCAAAATAGATACCTTTTTATTTAATAAGGAAGGATGTCTTTAGGAAAATAATGAATTCATTCAATGTAGGAACAAGTATGCAGAAGAAGAGCGACACATGGTTAGGTTCTAAACTGAGGAGAGGAAAATATATAAGTAGAATAAAAAAAAGGGATAATTATCAGCATCAAACGGGGATCGAACTTACAACCCTCCGGCTGAAAAGCGAACATGCAACCCGTCGACCTACTAGACAGACACGTTAACTTACTATCAAAACAGATACCTTTTTATATAAACAGGAAGGATGTCATTAGGAAAAGAATGAATTCATTCAATGCAGGAACAAGTATGCAGAAGAAGAGCGACACATGGTTAGGTTCTAAACTGAGGAGAGAAAAATATATAAGTAGAATAAAAAAGGGATAATTATCAGCATCAAACGGGGATCGAACCTACAACCCTCCGGCTGAAAAGCGAACATGCAACCAGTCGACCTACTAGCCCGACACTTGTTCCTACTATCAAAATAGATACCTTTTTATTTAATAAGGAATGATGTCTTTAGGAAAATAATGAATTCATTCAATGCAGGTACAAGTATGCAGAAGAGCGACACATGGTTAGGTTCTAAACTGAGGAGAGAAAAATATATAAGTAGAATAAAAAAGGGATAATTATCAGCATCAAACGGGGATCGAACTTACAACCCTCCGGCTGAAAAGCGAACATGCAACCCGTCGACCTACTAGCCAGACACGTGATCCTACTATCAAAATAGATACCTTTTTATTTAATAAGGAAGGATGTCTTTAGGAAAATAATGAATTCATTCAATGTAGGAACAAGTATGCAGAAGAAGAGCGACACATGGTTAGGTTCTAAACTGAGGAGAGAAAAATATATAAGTAGATTAAAAAACGGATAATCAGCATCAAACGGGGATCGAACCTACAAACCTCTGGCTGAAAAGCGAACATGCAACACGTCGACCTACTAGCCAGACACGTGATCCTACTATCAAAATAGATACCTTTTTATTTAATAAGGAAGGATGTCTTTAGGAAAATAATGAATTCATTCAATGCAGGTACAAGTATGCAGAAGAGCGACACATGGTTAGGTTCTAAACTGAGGAGAGAAAAATATATAAGTAGAATAAAAAAGGGATAATTATCAGCATCAAACGGGGATCGAACCTACAACCCTCCGGCTGAAAAGCGAACATACAACCCGTAGACCTACTAGCCAGACACGTGATCCTATTCTCAAAATAGATATCTTTTTATTTAATAAGAAATGATGTCTTTAGGAAAATAATGAATTCATTCAATGCAGGTACAAGTATGCAGAAGAGCGACACATGGTTAGGTTCTAAACTGAGGAGAGGAAAATATATAAGTAGAATAAAAAAAAGGGATAATTATCAGCATCAAACGGGGATCGAACTTACAACCCTCCGGCTGAAAAGCGAACATGCAACCCGTCCACCTACTCAGACCAGACGTTAACTTACTATCAAAACAGATACCTTTTTATATAACAGGAAGGATGTCATTAGGAAAAGAATGAATTCATTCAATGCAGGAACAAGTATGCAGAAGATGAGCGACACATGGTTAGGTTCTAAACTGAGGAGAGAAAAAATATATAAGTAGATAAAAAAAAGGGATAATTATCAGCATCAAACGGGGATCGAACCTACAACCCTCCGGCTGAAAAGCGAACATGCACCCGTCGACCTACTAGCCCGACACTTGTTCCTACTATCAAAATAGATACCTTTTTATTTAATAAGGAATGATGTCTTTAGGAAAATAATGAATTCATTCAATGCAGGTACAAGTATGCAGAAGAGCGACACATGGTTAGGTTCTAAACTGAGGAGAGAAAAATATATAAGTAGAATAAAAAAGGGATAATTATCAGCATCAAACGGGGATCGAACTTACAACCCTCCGGCTGAAAAGCGAACATGCAACCCGTCGACCTACTAGCCAGACACGTGATCCTACTATCAAAATAGATACCTTTTTATTTAATAAGGAAGGATGTCTTTAGGAAAATAATGAATTCATTCAATGTAGGAACAAGTATGCAGAAGAAGAGCGACACATGGTTAGGTTCTAAACTGAGGAGAGAAAAATATATAAGTAGATTAAAAAACGGATAATTATCAGCATCAAACGGGGATCGAACCTACAACCCTCTGGCTGAAAAGCGAACATGCAACCCGTCGACCTACTAGCCAGTCACGTGATCCTCCTATCAAAATAGATACCTTTTTATTTAATAAGGAAGGATGTCTTTAGGAAAATAATGAATTCATTCAATGCAGGAACAAGTATGCAGAAGAAGAGCGACACATGGTTAGGTTCTAAAAGAGAGAGAAAAATATATAAGTAGAATAAAAAAGGGATAATTATCAGCATCAAACGGGGATCGAACCTACAACCCTCCGGCTGAAAAGCGAACATGCAACCCGTCGACCTACTAGACAGACACGTTAACTTACTATCAAAACAGATACCTTTTTATTTAATCAGGAAGGATGTCTTTAGGAAAAGAATGAATTCATTCAATGTAGGAACAAGTATGCAGAAGAGCGACACATGGTTAGGTTCTAAATGGAGGAGAGAAAAATATATAAGTAGAATAAAAAAGAGATAATCATCAGCATCATACGGGGATCGAACCTACAACCCTCTGGCTGAAAAGCGAACATGCAACCCGTCGACCTACTAGCCAGACACGTGAACCTACTATCAAAACAGATACCTTTTTATTTAATAAGGAAGGATGTCTTTAGGAAAATAATGAATTCATTCAATGCAGGTACAAGTATGCAGAAGAGCGACACATGGTTAGGTTCTAAACTGAGGAGAGAAAAATATATAAGTAGAATAAAAAAGGGATAATTATCAGCATCAAAAGGGGATCGAACCTACAACCCTCCGGCTGAAAAGCGAACATTCAACCCGTCGACCTACTAGCCAGACACGTGATCCTACTATCAAAATAGATACCTTTTTATTTAATAAGGAAGGATGTCTTTAGGAAAATAATGAATTCATTCAATGCAGGAACAAGTATGCAGAAGAGCGACACATGGTTAGGTTCTAAACTGAGGAGAGAAAATATATAAGTAGAATAAAAAAGGGATAATTATCAGCATCAAACGGGGATCGAACCTACAACCCTCCGGCTGAAAAGCGAACATGCAACCCGTCGACCTACTAGACAGACACGTTAACTTACTATCAAAACAGATACCTTTTATTTAATCAGGAAGGATGTCTTTAGGAAAAGAATGAATTCATTCAATGGGAACAAGTATGCAGAAGAGCGACACATGGTTAGGTTCTAAACTGAGGAGAGAAAAAATATATAAGTAGAAGAATAAAAAAGGATAATTATCAGCATCAAACGGGGATCGAACCTACAACCCTCTGGCTGAAAAGCGAACATGCAACCCGTCGACCTACTAGCCAGTCACGTGATCCTCCTATCAAAATAGATACCTTTTTATTTAATAAGGAAGGATGTCTTTAGGAAAAGAATGAATTCATTCAATGTAGGAACAAGTATGCAGAAGAGCGACACATGGTTAGGTTCTAAACTGAGGAGAGAAAAATATATAAGTAGAATAAAAAAGGGATAATTATCAGCATCAAACGGGGATCGAACCTACAACCCTCCGGCTGAAAAGCGAACATGCAACCCGTCGACCTACTAGCCAGTCACGTGATCCTCCTATCAAAATAGATACCTTTTTATTTAATAAGGAAGGATGTCTTTAGGAAAATAATGAATTCATTCAATGCAGGAACAAGTATGCAGAAGAAGAGCGACACATGGTTAGGTTCTAAACTGAGGAGAGAAAAATATATAAGTAGAATAAAAAAGGGATAATTATCAGCATCAAACGGGGATCGAACCTACAACCCTCCGGCTGAAAAGCGAACATACAACCCGTCGACCTACTAGCCGACACGTTTCCTACTATCAAAATAGATACCTTTTTATTTAATAAGGAAGGATGTCTTTAGGAAAATAATGAATTCATTCAATGCAGGAACAAGTATGCAGAAGAGCGACACATGGTTAGGTTCTAAACTGAGGAGAGAAAAATATATAAGTAGAATAAAAAAAGGGATAATTATCAGCATCAAACGGGGATCGAACTACAACCCTCCGGCTGAAAAGCGAACATACAACCCGTCGACCTACTAGCCAGACACGTGATCCTCCTATCAAAATAGATACCTTTTTATTTAATAAGGAAGGATGTCTTTAGGAAAATAATGAATTCATTCAATGCAGGAACAAGTATGCAGAAGAAGAGCGACACATGGTTAGGTTCTAAACTGAGGAGAGAAAAATATATAAGTAGATTAAAAAACGGATAATCAGCATCAAACGGGGATCGAACCTACAACCCTCCGGCTGAAAAGCGAACATGCAACCCGTCGACCTACTAGCCAGACACGTGATCCTACTATCAAAATAGATACCTTTTTATTTAATAAGGAAGGATGTCTTTAGGAAAATAATGAATTCATTCAATGCAGGTACAAGTATGCAGAAGAGCGACACATGGTTAGGTTCTAAACTGAGGAGAGAAAAATATATAAGTAGAATAAAAAAGGGATAATTATCAGCATCAAACGGGGATCGAACCTACAACCCTCCGGCTGAAAAGCGAACATGCAACCCGTCGACCTACTAGCCAGACACGTGATCCTACTATCAAAATAGATACCTTTTTATTTAATAAGGAAGGATGTCTTTAGGAAAATAATGAATTCATTCAATGCAGGTACAAGTATGCAGAAGAGCGACACATGGTTAGGTTCTAAACTGAGGAGAGGAAAATATATAAGTAGAATAAAAAAAAGGGATAATTATCAGCATCAAACGGGGATCGAACTTACAACCCTCCGGCTGAAAAGCGAACATGCAACCCGTCGACCTACTAGACAGACACGTTAACTTACTATCAAAACAGATACCTTTTTATTTAATAAGGAAGGATGTCTTTAGGAAAATAATGAATTCATTCAATGCAGGAACAAGTATGCAGAAGAAGAGCGACACATGGTTAGGTTCTAAACTGAGGAGAGAAAAATATATAAGTAGAATAAAAAAGGGATAATTATCAGCATCAAACGGGGATCGAACCTACAACCCTCCGGCTGAAAAGCGAACATGCAACCCGTCGACCTACTAGCCAGACACGTTAACTTACTATCAAAATAGATACCTTTTTATTTAATAAGGAAGGATGTCTTTAGGAAAATAATGAATTCATTCAATGCAGGTACAAGTATGCAGAAGAGCGACACATGGTTAGGTTCTAAACTGAGGAGAGAAAAATATATAAGTAGAATAAAAAAAAGGGATAATTATCAGCATCAAACGGGGATCGAACTTACAACCCTCCGGCTGAAAAGCGAACATGCAACCCGTCGACCTACTAGCCAGACACGTGATCCTACTATCAAAATAGATACCTTTTTATTTAATAAGGAAGGATGTCTTTAGGAAAATAATGAATTCATTCAATGTAGGAACAAGTATGCAGAAGAAGAGCGACACATGGTTAGGTTCTAAACTGAGGAGAGAAAAATATATAAGTAGATTAAAAAACGGATAATCAGCATCAAACGGGGATCGAACCTACAACCCTCTGGCTGAAAAGCGAACATGCAACCCGTCGACCTACTAGCCAGTCACGTGATCCTCCTATCAAAATAGATACCTTTTTATTTAATAAGGAAGGATGTCTTTAGGAAAAGAATGAAAACATTCAATGCAGGAACAAGTATGCAGAAGAAGATCGACACATGGTTAGGTTCTAAACTGAGGAGAGAAAAATATATAAGTAGAATAAAAAAGGGATAATTATCAGCATCAAACGGGGATCGAACCTACAACCCTCCGGCTGAAAAGCGAACATGCAACCCGTCGACCTACTAGACAGACACGTTAACTTACTATCAAAACAGATACCTTTTTATTTAATCAGGAAGGATGTCTTTAGGAAAAGAATGAATTCATTCAATGCAGGAACAAGTATGCAGAAGAAGAGCGACACATGGTTAGGTTCTAAACTGAGGAGAGAAAAATATATAAGTAGAATAAAAAAGGGATAATTATCAGCATCAAACGGGGATCGAACCTACAACCCTCCGGCTGAAAAGCGAACATGCAACCCGTCGACCTACTAGCCAGACACGTGATCCTACTATCAAAATAGATACCTTTTTATTTAATAAGGAATGATGTCTTTAGGAAAATAATGAATTCATTCAATGCAGGTACAAGTATGCAGAAGAGCGACACATGGTTAGGTTCTAAACTGAGGAGAGAAAAATATATAAGTAGAATAAAAAAGGGATAATTATCAGCATCAAACGGGGATCGAACTTACAACCCTCCGGCTGAAAAGCGAACATGCAACCCGTCGACCTACTAGCCAGACACGTGATCCTACTATCAAAATAGATACCTTTTTATTTAATAAGGAAGGATGTCTTTAGGAAAAAATGAATTCATTCAATGTGGAGGAACAAGTATGCAGAAGAAGAGCGACACATGGTTAGGTTCTAAACTGAGGAGAGAAAAATATATAAGTAGATTAAAAAACGGATAATTATCAGCATCAAACGGGGATCGAACCTACAACCCTCTGGCTGAAAAGCGAACATGCAACCCGTCGACCTACTAGCCAGTCACGTGATCCTCCTATCAAAATAGATACCTTTTTATTTAATAAGGAAGGATGTCTTTAGGAAAATAATGAATTCATTCAATGCAGGAACAAGTATGCAGAAGAAGAGCGACACATGGTTAGGTTCTAAACTGAGGAGAGAAAAATATATAAGTAGAATAAAAAAAAGGGATAATTGTCAGCATCAAACGGGGATCGAACCTACAACCCTCCGGCTGAAAAGCGAACATGCAACCCGTCGACCTACTAGACAGACACGTTAACTTACTATCAAAACAGATACCTTTTTATTTAATCAGGAAGGATGTCTTTAGGAAAAGAATGAATTCATTCAATGTAGGAACAAGTATGCAGAAGAGCGACACATGGTTAGGTTCTAAACTGAGGAGAGAAAAATATATAAGTAGATTAAAAAACGGATAATTATCAGCATCAAACGGGGATCGAACCTACAACCCTCTGGCTGAAAAGCGAACATGCAACCCGTCGACCTACTAGCCAGTCACGTGATCCTCCTATCAAAATAGATACCTTTTTATTTAATAAGGAAGGATGTCTTTAGGAAAATAATGAATTCATTCAATGCAGGTACAAGTATGAAGAAGAGCGACACATGGTTAGGTTCTAAACTGAGAGAAAAATATATAAGTAGAATAAAAAAGGGATAATTATCAGCATCAAACGGGGATCGAACTTACAACCCTCCGGCTGAAAAGCGAACATGCAACCCGTCGACCTACTAGCCAGACACGTGATCCTACTATCAAAATAGATACCTTTTTATTTAATAAGGAAGGATGTCTTTAGGAAAATAATGAATTCATTCAATGTAGGAACAAGTATGCAGAAGAAGAGCGACACATGGTTAGGTTCTAAACTGAGGAGAGGAAAATATTATAAGTAGAATAAAAAAGGGATAATTATCAGCATCAAACGGGGATCGAACTTACAACCCTCCGGCTGAAAAGCAAACAAAACACCTAAAAAAAAAAAAAAAAAAACAAAAAACAAAAAAAAAAAAAAAAAAAAAAAAATTCAAACAAAAAACAAAAACAAAAAACAAAAAAACAAAAAGAACAAAAAAAAATTTGAAAACAGACAACAAAAATCAAAAAAAAAAAAACCTCCAACAAAAGCGAAACATGCAAACCCGTCGACCTACTAGACAGACACGTTAACTTACTATCAAAACAGATACCTTTTTATTTAATCAGGAAGGATGTCTTTAGGAAAAGAATGAATTCATTCAATGCAGGAACAAGTATGCAGAGAAGAGCGACACATGGTTAGGTTCTAAACTGAGGAGAGAAAAATATATAAGTAGAATAAAAAAGGGATAATATCAGCATCAAACGGGGATCGAACCTACAACCCTCCGGCTGAAAAGCGAACATGCAACCCGTCGACCTACTAGCCGACACTGATCCTACTATCAAAATAGATACCTTTTTATTTAATAAGGAAGGATGTCTTTAGGAAATAATGAATTCATTCAATGCAGGAACAAGTATGCAGAAGAGCGACACATGGTTAGGTTCTAAACTGAGGAGAGAAAATATATAAGTAGAATAAAAAAGGGATAATTATCAGCATCAAACGGGGATCGAACCTACAACCCTCCGGCTGAAAAGCGAACATGCAACCCGTCGACCTACTAGCCAGACACGTGATCCTACTATCAAAATAGATACCTTTTTATTTAATAAGGAAGGATGTCTTTAGGAAAATAATGAATTCATTCAATGTAGGAACAAGTATGCAGAAGAAGAGCGACACATGGTTAGGTTCTAAACTGAGGAGAGAAAAATATATAAGTAGAATAAAAAAGGGATAATTATCAGCATCAAACGGGGATCGAACCTACAACCCTCCGGCTGAAAAGCGAACATGCAACCCGTCGACCTACTAGCCAGACACGTGATCCTCCTATCCAAACTAGATACCTTTTTATTTAATAAGGAAGGATGTCTTTAGGAAAAAATGAATTCATTCAATGCAGGAACAAGTATGCAGAAGAAGAGCGACACATGGTTAGGTTCTAAACTGAGGAGAAAAAATATATAAGTAGAATAAAAAAGGGATATTATCAGCATCAAACGGGGATCGAACTACACCCTCCGGCTGAAAAGCGAACATGCAACCCGTCGACCTACTAGCCAGACCGTTCCTACTATCAAAATAGATACCTTTTTATTTAATAAGGAAGGATGTCTTTAGGAAAAGAATTAATCATTCAATGCAGGAACAAGTATGCAGAAGAGCGGACACATGGTTAGGTTCTAAACTGAGGAGAGAAAAATATATAAGTAGAATAAAAAAGGGATAATTATCAGCATCAAACGGGGATCGAACCTACAACCCTCCGGCTGAAAAGCGAAACATGCAAACCCGTCGACCTACTAGCCAGACACGTGATCCTACTATCAAAATAGATACCTTTTTATTTAATATAGGAAGGATGTCTTTAGGAAAGAATGAATTCATTCAATGTAGGAACAAGTATGCAGAAGAAGAGCGACACATGGTTAGGTTCTAAACTGAGGAGAAAAAATATATAAGTAGAATAAAAAAAGGGATAATTATCAGCATCAAACGGGGATCGAAACTACAACCCTCCGGCTCTGAAAAGCGAACATGCAACCCGTCGACCTACTAGCCAGACACACGTGATCCTACTATCAAAACTAGATACCTTTTTATTTAATAAGGAAGGATGTCTTTAGGAAAATAATGAATTCATTCAATGTAGGAAACAAGTATGCAGAAAGAAGAGCGACACATGGTTAGGTTCTAAACTGAGGAGAGAAAAATATTAAGTAGAATAAAAAAGGACCATCATTATCAGCATCAACAAGGGGATCGAACTACAACCTCCGGCTGAAAAGCGAACATGCAACCCGTCGACTACTAGCCAGACACGTGATAACTATCAAACCAGATAC
>JACATO010000278.1:0-20109 GCA_018389105.1 Nautilus pompilius | reverse complement strand
TTTGTTTTAATTTAAAATTAAAAGAAACTCGACGATCAATTCGGTACGTGAAGATATTGGAAAAATAGTCGTCATTTTTAAATCTAAATTAAAAGAAACTCGACGTCATTTAGGTACGTGAAGATATGGGAAAAATCGACAGCATTTAGATACTAAAAGATAAAGCATACGGTTTTTAATTACGTGAAGATAAACGAAAATCAACGGCATTTAGTTACTTGGAGAAAAAGGAAAAATTAACAGCATTTAATTAGTTAAAGTTAGCGGAAATTTGAAATTATTTTGTGACGTAAAGTAAAAGAAAATTTACGGCATTTTGATAAGTGAAGATAAAGAAAATTGACGTCATTTAGTTACATGAATATAAAGGAAAGATCGACAGAATTTAATTACTTAAATGAAAATCAACGTTAATTTTTGACGTAAATTAAAAGAAACACGACGGCCTTTGGTTGGTGAATATAAATTAAATTCCACCTCATTTAGTTATATGTATATACAGGAAAGATCGACAGCATTTAATTACTTCAAGGAAAATCAACATCATTTTGTTACGTAAATTAAAAGTAAAACGACGGCTTTTATTTAACTGAAGATAAATGAAAATCGTCGTCATTTCATTATGGAAAGATAACGGAAAATCCACGTCATTCATTTACGTAAATGTAAAGGAAAATCTTCGTCATTTTTGAAATCTAAATTACAAGAATATTGACGGCATTTAGTTACCTAACGATAAGGGATTATCGAATTAATTTATTTTTGTGAATTTATGGGTAAAGTAGACTGTAATTATTTATTTAAAGATAACGGAAAATCGACTTCATTTTGATACGTAAAGATAAATGTAAATCGATCTAATTTACTTACGTGAAGATATTGGAAAATAGTCGTCATTTTTCAATCTAAATTAAAAGAAAATCGACGTCTTTTAGGTACGTGAAGATATTGGAAAATAGTCGTCATTTTTTAAATCTAAAAAATTAAAAGAAATTGGACGTCATTTAGTTACGTGAAGATTAAAGAAAAATCGACAGCATTTAGATACTAAAAGATAAAGCATAAGGTTTTTTAATTACGTGAAGATAAACGAAAAATCAACGGCATTTAGTTACTTTGAGAAAAAGGAAAGATCTTCAGAATTTAATTACTTAAATGAAAATCAACGTCAATTTTTTACGTAAATTAAAAGTAAAACGACGGCATTTATTTAACTGAAGATAAATGAAAATCTTCGTCATTTCATTATGGAAAGATAACGGAAAATCCACGTCATTCATTTACGTAAATGTAAAGGAAAATCTTCGTCATTTTTTAAATCTAAATTACAAGAATATTGACGGCATTTAGTTACCTAAAGATAAGGGATTATCGAATTAATTTATTTTTGTGAATTTATAGGTAAAGTAGATTGTATTTATTTATTTAAAGATAAAAGAAAATCGACTTCATTTTGATACTTAAAGATAAATGAAAATCGATCTAATTTAGTTACGTGAAGATATTGGAAAATAGTCGTCATTTTTTAATCTAAATTAAAAGAAACTCGACGTCATTTAGGTACGTGAAGATATAGGAAAAATCGACAGCATTTAGATACTAAAAGATAAAGCATACGGTTTTTAATTACGTGAAGATAAACGAAAAATCAACGGCATTTAGTTACTTGGAGAAAAAGGAAAAATTAACAGCATTTAATTAGTTAAAGTTAGCGGAAATTTGAAATTATTTTGTGACGTAAAGTAAAAGAAAATTTACGGCATTTTGATAAGTGAAGATAAAAGAAAATTGACGTCATTTAGTTACATGAATATAAAGGAAAGATCGACAGAATTTAATTACTTAAATGAAAATCAACGTTAATTTTTGACGTAAATTAAAAGAAACACGACGGCCTTTTGTTGGTGAATATAAATTAAATTCCACCTCATTTAGTTATATGTATATACAGGAAAGATCGACAGCATTTAATTACTTCAAGGAAAATCAACATCATTTTGTTACGTAAATTAAAAGTAAAACGACGGCTTTTATTTAACTGAAGATAAATGAAAATCGTCGTCATTTCATTATGGAAAGATAACGGAAAATCCACGTCATTCATTTACGTAAATGTAAAGGAAAATCTTCGTCATTTTTGAAATCTAAATTACAAGAATATTGACGGCATTTAGTTACCTAACGATAAGGGATTATCGAATTAATTTATTTTTGTGAATTTATGGGTAAAGTAGACTGTAATTATTTATTTAAAGATAACGGAAAATCGACTTCATTTTGATACGTAAAGATAAATGTAAATCGATCTAATTTACTTACGTGAAGATATTGGAAAATAGTCGTCATTTTTCAATCTAAATTAAAAGAAAATCGACGTCTTTTAGGTACGTGAAGATATTGGAAAATAGTCGTCATTTTTTAATCTAAATTAAAAGAAATTGGACGTCATTTAGTTACGTGAAGATTAAAGAAAAATCGACAGCATTTAGATACTAAAAGATAAAGCATAAGGTTTTTAATTACGTGAAGATAAACGAAAAATCAACGGCATTTAGTTACTTTGAGAAAAAGGAAAGATCTTCAGAATTTAATTACTTAAATGAAAATCAACGTCAATTTTTTACGTAAATTAAAAGTAAAACGACGGCATTTATTTAACTGAAGATAAATGAAAATCTTCGTCATTTCATTATGGAAAGATAACGGAAAATCCACGTCATTCATTTACGTAAATGTAAAGGAAAATCTTCGTCATTTTTAAATCTAAATTACAAGAATATTGACGGCATTTAGTTACCTAAAGATAAGGGATTATCGAATTAATTTATTTTTGTGAATTTATAGGTAAAGTAGATTGTATTTATTTATTTAAAGATAAAAGAAAATCGACTTCATTTTGATACTTAAAGATAAATGAAAATCGATCTAATTTAGTTACGTGAAGATATTGGAAAATAGTCGTCATTTTTTAATCTAAATTAAAAGAAACTCGACGTCATTTAGGTACGTGAAGATATTGGAAAATAGTCGTCATTTTTTAATCTAAATTAAAAGAAACTCGACGTCATTTAGGTACGTGAAGATATAGGAAAAATCGACAGCATTTAGATACTAAAAGATAAAGCATACGGTTTTTAATTACGTGAAGATAAACGAAAAATCAACGGCATTTAGTTACTTGGAGAAAAAGGAAAAATTAACAGCATTTAATTAGTTAAAGTTAGCGGAAATTTGAAATTATTTTGTGACGTAAAGTAAAAGAAAATTTACGGCATTTTGATAAGTGAAGATAAAAGAAAATTGACGTCATTTAGTTACATGAATATAAAGGAAAGATCGACAGAATTTAATTACTTAAATGAAAATCAACGTTAATTTTTGACGTAAATTAAAAGAAACACGACGGCCTTTTGTTGGTGAATATAAATTAAATTCCACCTCATTTAGTTACATGTATATACAGGAAAGATCGACAGCATTTAATTACTTCAAGGAAAATCAACATCATTTTGTTACGTAAATTAAAAGTAAAACGACGGCTTTTATTTAACTAAAGATAAATGAAAATCTTCGTCATTTCATTATGGAAAGATAACGGAAAATCCACGTCATTCATTTACGTAAATGTAAAGGAAAATCTTCGTCATTTTTGAAATCTAAATTACAAGAATATTGACGGCATTTAGTTACCTAAAGATAAGGGATTATCGAATTAATTTATTTTTGTGAATTTATAGGTAAAGTAGATTGTATTTATTTATTTAAAGATAAAAGAAAATCGACTTCATTTTGATACTTAAAGATAAATGAAAATCGATCTAATTTAGTTACGTGAAGATATTGGAAAATAGTCGTCATTTTTTAATCTAAATTAAAAGAAACTCGACGTCATTTAGGTACGTGAAGATATTGGAAAATAGTCGTCATTTTTTAATCTAAATTAAAAGAAACTCGACGTCATTTAGGTACGTGAAGATATGGGAAAAATCGACAGCATTTAGATACTAAAAGATAAAGCATACGGTTTTTAATTACGTGAAGATAAACGAAAAATCAACGGCATTTAGTTACTTGGAGAAAAAGGAAAAATTAACAGCATTTAATTAGTTAAAGTTAGCGGAAATTTGAATTATTTTGTGACGTAAAGTAAAAGAAAATTACGGCATTTTGATAAGTGAAGATAAAAGAAAATACGTCATTTAGTTACATGAATATAAAGGAAAGATCGACAGAATTTAATTACTTAAATGAAATCAACGTCATTTTTGACGTAAATTAAAAGAAAACACGACGGCCTTTTGTTGGTGAATATAAATTAAATTCCACCAATCATTTAGTTACATGTAATACAGGAAAGATCGACAGCATTTAATTTACTTCAAGGAAAATCAACTCATTTTGTTACGTAAATTAAAAGTAAAACGACGGCTTTTATTTAACTAAAGATAAATGAAAATCTTCGTCATTTCATTATGGAAAGATAACGGAAAATCCACGTCATTCATTTACGTAAATGTAAAGGAAAATCTTCGTCATTTTTGAAATCTAAATTACAAGAATATTGACGGCATTTAGTTACCTAAAGATAAGGGATTATCGAATTAATTTATTTTTGTGAATTTATAGGTAAAGTAGATTGTATTTATTTATTTAAAGATAAAAGAAAATCGACTTCATTTTGATACTTAAAGATAAATGAAAATCGATCTAATTTAGTTACGTGAAGATATTGGAAAATAGTCGTCATTTTTTAATCTAAATTAAAAGAAACTCGACGTCATTAGGTACGTGAAGATATTGGAAATAGTCGTCATTTTTTTAATCTAAATTAAAAGAAAACTCGACGTCATTTAGGTACGTGAAGATATGGGAAAAATCGACAGCATTTAGATACTAAAAGATAAAGCATACGGTTTTTTAATTACGTGAAGATAAACGAAAAATCAACGGCATTTAGTTACTTGGAGAAAAAGGAAAAATTAACAGCATTTAATTAGTTAAAGTTAGCGGAAATTTGAATTATTTTGTGACGTAAAGTAAAAGAAAATTTACGGCATTTTGATAAGTGAAGATAAAAGAAAATTGACGTCATTTAGTTACATGAATAAAAGGAAAGATCGACAGAATTTAATTACTTAAATGAAAATCAACGTTAATTTTTGACGTAAATTAAAAGAAACACGACGGCCTTTTGTTGGTGAATATAAATTAATTCCACCTCATTTAGTTACATGTATATACAGGAAGATCGACAGCATTTTTAATTACTTCAAGGAAAATCAACATCATTTTGTTACGTAAATTAAAAGTAAAACGACGGCTTTTATTTAACTAAAGATAAATGAAAATCGTCGTCATTTCATTATGGAAAGATAACGGAAAATCCACGTCATTCATTTACGTAAATGTAAAGGAAAATCTTCGTCATTTTTAAATCTAAATTACAAGAATATTGACGGCATTTAGTTACCTAAAGATAAGGGATTATCGAATTAATTTATTTTTGTGAATTTATAGGTAAAGTAGATTGTAATTTATTATTTAAAGATAAACGAAAATCGACTTCATTTTGATACTTAAAGATAAATGAAAATCGATCTAATTTAGTTACGTGAAGATATTGGAAAATAGTCGTCATTTTTTAATCTAAATTAAAGAAAATCGACGTCATTTAGGTACGTGAAGATATTGGAAAATAGTCGTCATTTTTTAATCTAAATTAAAAGAAAATCGACGTCATTTAGGTACGTGAAGATATAGGAAAAATCGACAGCATTTAGATACTAAAAGATAAAGTATACGGTTTTTATTAATTACGTGAAGATAAACGAAAAATCAACGGCATTTAGTTACTTGGAGAAAAAGGAAAATTAACAGCATTTAATTAGTTAAAAGTTAGCGGAAAGTCGCAATTATTTTGTGACGTAAAGTAAAAGAAAATTACGGCATTTTGATAAGTGAAGATAAAAGAAATTGACGTCATTTAGTTACATGTATATACAGGAAATCGACAGCATTTAATACTTCAAGGAAAATCAACGTCATTTTGTTACGTAAATTAAAAGTAAAACGACGGCTTTTATTTAACTAAAGATAAATGAAAATCGTCGTCATTTCATTATGGAAAGATAACGGAAAATCCACGTCATTCATTTACGTAAATGTAAAGGAATCTTCGTCATTTTTTAAATCTAAATTACAAGAATATTGACGGCATTTAGTTACCTAAAGATAAGGGGATTATCGAATTAATTTATTTTTGTGAATTTAATAGGTAAAGTAGATTGTATTTATTTATTAAAGATAAAAGAAAATCGACTTCATTTGATACTTAAAGATAAATGAAATCGATCTAATTTAGTTACGTGAAGATATTGGAAAATAGTCGTCATTTTTTATCTAAATTAAAAGAAACTCGACGTCATTTAGGTACGTGAAGATATTGGAAAATAGTCGTCATTTTTTACTCTAAATTAAAAGAAACTCGACGTCATATCCTTTACGTAAAGATAACGGGAGTCCGACGTCATTTAGTTATTTAAAGATTAAGAAAATAGTCGTCATCTTCTTAAATAAATTAAAAGAAAAACGACGTCATTTAGTTGCGTGAAGATTATGGAAAATCGACGTCCTTCAGTTAAGTATAGGTAAATAAAATCGACGTCATTTAGTTACATGAAGATATTCGAAAAATCGACAGCATTTAGATACTTAAAGATAAAGGAAAATCGACGTCATTTTGTTAAGTAAAGATAAATGAAAATCGAAGTCATTTAGTTATGGGATGATATTTGGTGAAAATCTTCGTCATTTTTTTAAACTAAATTACATGAATATTGACGGCATTTAGTTATGTGAAGATAAAGGAAAAATCGACATCATTTTCATACGTAAATTAAATTAAAACGATGGCATTTAGATACGTGAACATAAATGAAAATCGACCTAATTTTGTAAGGTGAAATTAAAGGAAAGATTGACAGCATTTAATTACTTAAATAATAATCGACGTCATTTCGTTTCGTAAATTAAAAGAAAATAGACTACATTTAATTACGTAAAGATAAAGGAAAAGTCGACGTTATTTCGTATACGAAAGATAACGGAAAATCTACGTCATTTAGTTATTTAAAGAAAAAGAAAAATCGTTCACTTTTTTAACTTAAATAGCATGAAAATCGACGGAATTTATTTACTTAAAGATAAAGGAAAATCGACGTCATATCCTTTACGTAAAGATAACGGGAGTCCGAGGTCATTTAGTTATTTAAAGATTAAGAAAATAGTCGTCATCTTCTTAAATAAATTAAAAGAAAACGACGTCATTTAGTTGCGTGAAGATTATGGAAAATCGACGTCCTTCAGTTAAGTATTGTAAATAAAATCGACGTCATTTAGTTACATGAAGATATTCGAAAAATCGACAGCATTTAGATACTTAAAGATAAAGGAAAATCGACGTCATTTTGTTAAGTAAAGATAAATGAAAATCGAAGTCATTTAGTTATGTGAAGATATTTGGTGAAAATCTTCGTCATTTTTTTAAACTAAATTACATGAATATTGACGGCATTTAGTTATGTGAAGATAAAGGAAAATTCGACATCATTTTCATACGTAAATTAAATTGAAACGATGGCATTTAGATACGTGAACATAAATGAAAATCGACCTAATTTTGTAAGGTGAAATTAAAGGAAAGATTGACAGCATGTAATTACTTAAATAATAATCGACGTCATTTCGTTTGGTAAATTAAAGAAAATAGACTACATTTAATTACGTAAAGATAAAGGAAAAGTCGACGTTATTTCGTATACGTAAAGATAACGGAAAATCTACGTCATTTAGTTATTTAAAGGAAAAGAAAAATCGTTGTCACTTTTTAAACTTAAATAGCATGAAAATCGACGGAATTTATTTACTTAAAGATAAA
Organism: Nautilus pompilius; assembly: GCA_018389105.1. Lineage (NCBI taxonomy): Eukaryota > Metazoa > Mollusca > Cephalopoda > Nautilida > Nautilidae > Nautilus > Nautilus pompilius. The sequence continues at coordinate 12,173 of JACATO010000278.1, read as the reverse complement.
GGAAAATCGACGTCATATCCTTTACGTAAAGATAACGGGAGTCCGAGGTCATTTAGTTATTTAAAGATTAAGAAAATATCGTCATCTTCTTAAATAAATTAAAAGAAAAACGACGTCATTTAGTTGCGTGAAGATTATGGAAAATCGACGTCCTTCATTTAAGTATAGGTAAATAAAATCGACGTCATTTAGTTACATGAAGATATTCGAAAAATCGACAGCATTTAGATACTTAAAGATAAAGGAAAATCGACGTCATTTTGTTAAGTAAAGATAAATGAAAATCGAAGTCATTTAGTTATGGGATGATATTTGGTGAAAATCTCGTCATTTTTTTAAACTAAATTACATGAATATTGACGGCATTTAGTTATGTGAAGATAAAGGAAAAATCGACATCATTTTCATACGTAAATTAAATTAAAACGATGGCATTTAGATACGTGAACATAAATGAAAATCGACCTAATTTTGTTAGGTGAAATTAAAGGAAAGATTGACAGCATTTAATTACTTAATTAATAATCGACGTCATTTCGTTTGGTAAATTAAAAGAAAATAGACTACATTTAATTACGTAAAGATAAAGGAAAAGTCGACGTTATTTCGTATACGTAAAGATAACGGAAAATCTACGTCATTTAGTTATTTAAAGAAAAAGAAAAATCGACGGAATTTATTTACTTAAAGATAAAGGAAAATCGACGTCATATCCTTTACGTAAAGATAACGGGAGTCCGAGGTCATTTAGTTATTTAAAGATTAAGAAAAATAGTCATCTTCTTATATAAATTTAAAAAAAACGACGTCATTTAGTTGCGTGAAGATTATGGAAAATCGACGTCCTTCAGTTAAGTATAGGTAAATAAAATCGACGTCATTTAGTTACATGAAGATATTCGAAAATCGACAGCATTTAGATACTTAAAGATAAAGGAAAATCGACGTCATTTTGTTAAGTAAAGATAAATGAAAATCGAAGTCATTTAGTTATGGGATGATATTTGGTGAAAATCTTCCTCATTTTTTAAACTAAATTACATGAATATTGACGGCATTTAGTTATGTGAAGATAAAGGAAAAATCGACATCATTTTCATACGTAAATTAAATTAAAACGATGGCATTTAGATACGTGAACATAAATGAAAATCGACCTAATTTTGTAAGGTGAAATTAAAGGAAAGATTGACAGCATTAATTACTTAAATAATAATCGACGTCATTTCGTTTCGTAAATTAAAGAAAATAGACTACATTTAATTACGTAAAGATAAAGGAAAAGTCGACGTATTTCGTATACGTAAAGATAACGGAAAATCTACGTCATTTAGTTATTTAAAGAAAAAGAAAAATCGTTGTCACTTTTTTAACTTAAATAGCATGAAAATCGACGGAATTTATTTACTTAAAGATAAAGGAAAATCGACGTCATATCCTTTACGTAAAGATAACGGGAGTCCGAGGTCATTTAGTTATTTAAAGATTAAGAAAATAGTCGTCATCTTCTTAAATAAATTAAAAGAAAAACGACGTCATTTAGTTGCGTGAAGATTATGGAAAATCGACGTCCTTCAGTTAAGTATAGGTAAATAAAATCGACGTCATTTAGTTACATGAAGATATTCGAAAAATCGACAGCATTTAGATACTTAAAGATAAAGGAAAATCGACGTCATTTTGTTAAGTAAAGATAAATGAAAATCGAAGTCATTTAGTTATGGGATGATATTTGGTGAAAATCTTCGTCATTTTTTTAAACTAAATTACATGAATATTGACGGCATTTAGTTATGTGAAGATAAAGGAAAAATCGACATCATTTTCATACGTAAATTAAATTAAAACGATGGCATTTAGATACGTGAACATAAATGAAAATCGACCTAATTTTGTAAGGTGAAATTAAAGGAAAGATTGACAGCATTTAATTACTTAAATAATAATCGACGTCATTTCGTTTCGTAAATTAAAAGAAAATAGACTGCTTTTAATTATGTAAAGTAAAGGAAAATCGACGATATTTCGTTTACGTAAAGATAACGGAAAATCTACGTCATTTAGTTATTTAAAGAAAAAAAAAAATCGTTGTCACTTTTTAACTTAAATAGCATGAAAAATGACGGAATTTATTACTTAAAGATAAAGGAAAATCGACGTCATATCCTTTACGTAAAGATAACGGGAGTCCGAGGTCATTTAGTTATTTAAAGATTAAGAAAAATAGTCATCTTCTTATATAAATTTAAAAAAAACGACGTCATTTAGTTGCGTGAAGATTATGGAAAATCGACGTCCTTCAGTTAAGTATAGGTAAATAAAATCGACGTCATTTAGTTACATGAAGATATTCGAAAAATCGACAGCATTTAGATACTTAAAGATAAAGGAAAATCGACGTCATTTTGTTAAGTAAAGATAAATGAAAATCGAAGTCATTTAGTTATGGGATGATATTTGGTGAAAATCTTCGTCATTTTTTTAAACTAAATTACATGAATATTGACGGCATTTAGTTATGTGAAGATAAAGGAAAAATCGACATCATTTTCATACGTAAATTAAATTAAAACGATGGCATTTAGATACGTGAACATAAATGAAAATCGACCTAATTTTGTAAGGTGAAATTAAAGGAAAGATTGACAGCATTTAATTACTTAAATAATAATCGACGTCATTTCGTTTCGTAAATTAAAAGAAAATAGACTGCTTTTAATTATGTAAAGATAAAGGAAAAGTCGACGATATTTCGTTTACGTAAAGATAACGGAAAATCTACGTCATTTAGTTATTTAAAGAAAAGAAAAATCGTTGTCACTTTTTAACTTAAATAGCATGAAAATCGACGGAATTTATTTACTTAAAGATAAAGGAAAATCGACGTCATATCCTTTACGTAAAGATAACGGGAGTCCGAGGTCATTTAGTTATTTAAAGATTAAGAAAAATAGTCATCTTCTTATATAAATTAAAAGAAAAAACGACGTCATTTAGTTGCGTGAAGATTATGGAAAATCGACGTCCTTCATTTAAGTATTGTAAATAAAATCGACGTCATTTAGTTACATGAAGATATTCGAAAAATCGACAGCATTTAGATACTTAAAGATAAAGGAAAATCGACGTCATTTTGTTAAGTAAAGATAAATGAAAATCGACGTCATTTAGTTATGTGAAGATATTTGGTGAAAATCTTCGTCATTTTTTTAAACTAAATTACATGAATATTGACGGCCTTTAGTTATGTGAAGATAAAGGAAAAATCGACATCATTTTCATACGTAAATTAAATTAAAACGATGGCATTTAGATACGTGAACAAATGAAAATCGACCTAATTTTGTAAGGTGAAGTGAAATTAAAGGAAAGATTGACAGCATTTAATTACTTAAATAATAATCGACGTCATTTCGTTTGGTAAATTAAAGAAAATAGACTACTTTTAATTACGTAAAGATAAAGGAAAAGTCGACGTTTTTCGTATACGTAAAGATAACGGAAAATCTACGTCATTTAGTTATTTAAAGGAAAGAAAAATCGTTGTCACTTTTTAAACTTAAATAGCATGAAAATCGACGGAATTTATTTACTTAAAGATAAAGGAAAATCGACGTCATATCCTTTACGTAAAGATAACGGGAGTCCGAGGTCATTTAGTTATTTAAAGATTAAGGAAAAATAGTCATCTTCTTATATAAATTAAAAAAAAAACGACGTCATTTAGTTGCGTGAAGATTATGGAAAATCGACGTCCTTCAGTTAAGTATAGGTAAATAAAATCGACGTCATTTAGTTACATGAAGATATTCGAAAAATCGACAGCATTTAGATACTTAAAGATAAAGGAAAATCGACGTCATTTTGTTAAGTAAAGATAAATGAAAATCGAAGTCATTTAGTTATGGGATGATATTTGGTGAAAATCTTCGTCATTTTTTTAAACTAAATTACATGAATATTGACGGCATTTAGTTATGTGAAGATAAAGGAAAATCGACATCATTTTCATACGTAAATTAAATTAAAACGATGGCATTTAGATACGTGAACATAAATGAAAATGACGACCTAATTTTGTAAGGTGAAATTAAAGGAAAGATTGACAGCATTTAATTACTTAAATAATAATCGACGTCATTTCGTTTCGTAAATTAAAGAAAATAGACTGCTTTTAATTATGTAAAGTAAAGGAAAAAAAAAATCGACGATATTTCGTTACGTAAGATAACGGAAAATCTACGTCATTTAGTTATTTAAAGAAAAAGAAAAATCGTTGTTAACTTTTACTTAAATAGCATGAAAAATAAAACTTATTTAAACGAACATAAGATGAATAGTTATGAAGAATCGACGGAATATGTTATACGTCAATTAAATTTAAACGAGAAAATCGACGTCATAATACGCCTTTTACATAAAGATAACGGGAGTCCGAGGTCATTTAGTTTATATAAAGATTAAGAAAAAAAAATAGTCATCTTCTTATATAAATTAAAAGAAAAAACGACGTCATTTAGTTGCGTGAAGAATATGGAAAATCGACGTCCTTCATTTAAGTATTGTAAATAAAATCGACGTCATTTAGTTACATGAAGATATTCGAAAAATCGACAGCATTTAGATACTTAAAGATAAAGGAAAATCGACGTCATTTTGTTAAGTAAAGATAAATGAAAATCGACGTCATTTAGTTATGTGAAGATATTGGTGAAAATCGTCCTCATTTTTTTAAACTAAATTACATGAATATTGACGGCTTTAGTTATGTGAAGATAAAGGAAAAATCGACATCATTTTCATACGTAAATTAAATTAAAACGATGGCATTTAGATACGTGAACATAAATGAAAATCGACCTAATTTTGTAAGGTGAAATTAAAGGAAAGATTGACAGCATGTAATTACTTAAATAATAATCGACGTCATTTCGTTTGGTAAATTAAAGAAAATAGACTACATTTAATTACGTAAAGATAAAGGAAAAGTCGACGTTATTTCGTATACGTAAAGATAACGGAAAATCTACGTCATTTAGTTATTTAAAGGAAAAAAAAATCGTTGTCACTTTTTAAACTTAAATAGCATGAAAATCGACGGAATTTATTTACTTAAAGATAAAGGAAAATCGACGTCATATCCTTTACGTAAAGATAACGGGAGTCCGAGGTCATTTAGTTATTTAAAGATTAAGAAAAATAGTCATCTTCTTATATAAATTAAAAAAAACGACGTCATTTAGTTGCGTGAAGATTATGGAAAATCGACGTCCTTCAGTTAAGTATAGGAAATAAAATCGACGTCATTTAGTTACATGAAGATATTCGAAAAATCGACAGCATTTAGATACTTAAAGATAAAGGAAAATCGACGTCATTTTGTTAAGTAAAGATAAATGAAAATCGAAGTCATTTAGTTATGGGATGATATTTGGTGAAAATCTTCGTCATTTTTTTAAACTAAATTACATGAATATTGACGGCATTTAGTTATGTGAAGATAAAGGAAAAATCGACATCATTTTCATACGAAAAATTAAATTAAAACGATGGCATTTAGATACGTGAACATAAATGAAAATCGACCTAATTTTGTAAGGTGAAATTAAAGGAAAGATTGACAGCATTTAATTACTTAAATAATAATCGACGTCATTTCGTTTCGTAAATTAAAAGAAAATAGACTGCTTTTAATTACGTAAAGTAAAGGAAAATCGACGATATTTCGTTTACGTAAAGATAACGGAAAATCTACGTCATTTAGTATTTAAAGAAAAAGAAAAATCGTTGTTACTTTTTAACTTAAATAGCATGAAAAATCGACGGAATTTATTTACTAAAAGATAAAGGAAAATCGACGTCATATCCTTTACGTAAAGATAACGGGAGTCCGAGGTCATTTAGTTATTTAAAGATTAAGAAAAATAGTCATCTTCTTATATAAATTAAAAGAAAAACGACGTCATTTAGTTGCGTGAAGAATATGGAAAATCGACGTCCTTCATTTAAGTATTGTAAATAAAATCGACGTCATTTAGTTACATGAAGATATTCGAAAAATCGACAGCATTTAGATACTTAAAGATAAAGGAAAATCGACGTCATTTTGTTAAGTAAAGATAAATGAAAATCGACGTCATTTAGTTATGTGGATGATATTTGGTGAAAATCTCCTCATTTTTTTAAACTAAATTACATGAATATTGACGGCCTTTAGTTATGTGAAGATAAAGGAAAAATCGACATCATTTTCATACGTAAATTAAATTAAAACGATGGCATTTAGATACGTGAACATAAATGAAAATCGACCTAATTTTGTAAGGTGAAATTAAAGGAAAGATTGACAGCATGTAATTACTTAAATAATAATCGACGTCATTTCGTTTGGTAAATTAAAGAAAATAGACTACATTTAATTACGTAAAGATAAAGGAAAAGTCGACGTTATTTCGTATACGTAAAGATAACGGAAAATCTACGTCATTTAGTTATTTAAAGGAAAAAAAAAATCGTTGTCACTTTTAACTTAAATAGCATGAAAATCGACGGAATTTATTTACTAAAGATAAAGGAAAATCGACGTCATATCCTTTACGTAAAGATAACGGGAGTCCGAGGTCATTTAGTTATTTAAAGATTAAGAAAAAAATAGTCATCTTCTTAATAAATTAAAAAAACGACGTCATTTAGTTGCGTGAAGATTATGGAAAATCGACGTCCTTCAGTTAAGTATTGTAAATAAAATCGACGTCATTTAGTTACATGAAGATATTCGAAAAATCGACAGCATTTAGATACTTAAAGATAAAGGAAAATCGACGTCATTTTGTTAAGTAAAGATAAATGAAAATCGAAGTCATTTAGTTATGGGATGATATTTGGTGAAAATCTTCGTCATTTTTTTAAACTAAATTACATGAATATTGACGGCTTTAGTTATGTGAAGATAAAGGAAAAATCGACATCATTTTCATACGTAAATTAAATTAAAACGATGGCATTTAGATACGTGAACATAAATGAAAATCGACCTAATTTTGTAAGGTGAAATTAAAGGAAAGATTGACAGCATGTTAATTACTTAAATAATAATCGACGTCATTTCGTTTGGTAAATTAAAGAAAATAGACTACATTTAATTACGTAAAGATAAAGGAAAAGTCGACGTTATTTCGTATACGTAAAGATAACGGAAAATCTACGTCATTTAGTTATTTAAAGGAAAAGAAAAATCGTTGTCACTTTTTAAACTTAAATAATAGCATGAAAATCGACGGAATTTATTTACTAAAGATAAAGGAAAATCGACGTCATATCCTTTACGTAAAGATAACGGGAGTCCGACGTCATTTAGTTATTTAAAGATTAAGAAAAATAGACGTCATCTTCTTAATAAATTTAAAGAAACGACGTCATTTAGTTGCGTGAAGATTATGGAAATCGACGTCCTTCAGTTAAGTATGTAAATAAAATCGACGTCATTTAGTTACATGAAGATATTCGAAAAATCGACAGCATTTAGATACTTAAAGATAAAGGAAAATCGACGTCATTTTGTTAAGTAAAGATAAATGAAATCGAAGTCATTTAGTTATGGATGATATTTGGTGTGAAAATCTTCGTCATTTTTTAAACTAAATTACATGAATATTGACGGCATTTAGTTATGTGAAGATAAAGGAAAAATCGACATCATTTTCATACGTAAATTAATTAAAACGATGGCATTTAGATACGTGAACATAAATGAAAATCGACCTAATTTGTTAAGGTGAAATTAAAGGAAAGATTGACAGCATTTAATTACTTAAATAATAATCGACGTCATTTCGTTTCGTAAATTAAAAGAAAATAGACTGCTTTTAATTATGTAAAGTAAAGAAAAAGTCGACGATATTTCGTTTACGTAAAGATAACGGAAAAATCTACGTCATTTAGTTATTTAAAGAAAAAGAAAAAATCGTTGTCACTTTTTAACTTAAATAGCATGAAAAATGACGGAATTATTTACTAAAGATAAAGGAAAATCGACGTCATATCCTTTACGTAAAGATAACGGGAGTCCGCGGTCATTTAGTTATTTAAAGAAGATTAAGAAAAATAGTCATCTTCTTATATAAATTTAAAAAAAAACGACGTCATTTAGTTGCGTGAAGATTATGGAAAATCGACGTCCTTCAGTTAAGTATAGGTAAATAAAATCGACGTCATTTAGTTACATGAAGATATTCGAAAAATCGACAGCATTTAGATACTTAAAGATAAAGGAAAAATCGACGTCATTTTGTTAAGTAAAGATAAATGAAAATCGAAGTCATTTAGTTATGGGATGATATTTGGTGAAAATCTTCGTCATTTTTTTAAACTAAATTACATGAATATTGACGGCATTTAGTTATGTGAAGATAAAGGAAAAATCGACATCATTTTCATACGTAAATTAAATTAAAACGATGGCATTTAGATACGTGAACATAAATGAAAATCGACCTAATTTTGTAAGGTGAAATTAAAGGAAAGATTGACAGCATTTAATTACTTAAATAATAATCGACGTCATTTCGTTTCGTAAATTAAAAGAAAATAGACTGCTTTTAATTATGTAAAGTAAAGGAAAATCGACGATATTTCGTTTACGTAAAGATAACGGAAAATCTACGTCATTTAGTTATTTAAAGAAAAAGAAAAATCGTTGTTACTTTTTAAACTTAAATAGCATGAAAAATGACGGAATTATTTACTAAAAGATAAAGGAAAATCGACGTCATATCCTTTACGTAAAGATAACGGGAGTCCGAGGTCATTTAGTTATATAAAAGATTAAGAAAATAGTCATCTTCTATATAAATTAAAAGAAAAACGACGTCATTAGTTGCGTGAAGATTATGGAAAATCGACGTCCTTCCCTTTCAGTAGTCTTGTAAATAAAATCGACGTCATTTAGTTACATGAAGATATTGAAAAATCGACCGCATTTAGATACTTAAAGATAAAAAAGGAAAATCGACGTCATTTTGTTAAGTAAAGATAAATAAATGAAAATCGAAGTCATTTCAGTTTATGTGAAGATATTTGGTGAAAATCTTCCTCATTTTTTTAAACTAAATTAATGAATATTGGCGGCCTTTAGTTATGTGAAGATAAAGGAAAAAATCGACTTCATTTTCATACGTAAAATTAAATTAAAACGATGCATTTAGATACGTGAACATAAATGAAAATCGACCTAATTTTGTAATGTGAAATTAAGGAAAGATTGACAGCATTTAATTACTTAAATAATAATCGACGTCATTTCGTTTGGTAAATTAAAGAAAATAGACTGCATTTAATTATGTTAAAGATAAAGGAAAAAGTCGACGATTTCGCTCGTGTTTTCGTAACGTAACGATAACGGAAAATCTACGTCATTTAGTTTATTTAAATGAGAAAAGGAAAAATCGTTGTCACTTTTTTAAACTAAATAGCATGAAAATCGACGGAAATGTATATTATTACTAAGATAAAGGAAAATCGACGTCATATCCTTTACGTAAAGATAACGGGAGTCGACGTCATTTAGTTATTTAAGATTAAGAAAAATATATCATCTTCTTATATAAATTTAAAACAAAACGACGTCATTTAGTTGCGTGAAGATTATGGAAGAAAATCGACACGTCCTTCAGTTAAGTATAGGGTAAATAAAATCGACGTCATTTAGTTACTGAAGATGAATCGCGATATTCGAAAAATCGACAGAAGCATTTAGATACTTAAAGATAAAGGAAAATCGACGTCATTTTGTTAAGTAAAGATAAATGAAAATCGAAGTCATTTAGTTATGGGATGATATTTGGTGAAAATCTTCGTCATTTTTTTAAACTAAATTACATGAATATTGACGGCATTTAGTTATGTGAAGATAAGGCAAAATCGACATCATTTTCATACGTAAATTAAATTAAAACGATGGCATTTAGATACGTGAAGATAAATGAAAATCGACCCTAATTTTGTAAGGTGAAATTAAAGGAAAGATTGACAGCATTTAATTACTTAAATAATAATCGACGTCATTTCGTTTCGTAAATTAAAAGAAAATAGACTGCTTTTAATTATGTAAAGTAAAGGAAAAATCGACGATATTTCGTTTTACGTAAAGATAACGGAAAATCTACGTCATTTAGTTATTTAAAGAAAAAGAAAAATCGTTGTTACTTTTTAACTTAAATAGCATGAAAAATGACGGAATTTATTTTACTAAGATAAAGGAAAATCGACGTCATATCCTTTACGTAAAGATAACGGGAGTCCGACGTCATTTTGTATTTAAAGATTAAGAAAAATAGTCATCTTCTTATATAAATTAAAAGAAAAACGACGTCATTTAGTTGCGTGAAGAATATGGAAAATCGACGTCCTTCATTTAAGTATTGTAAATAAAATCGACGTCATTTAGTTACATGAAGATATTCGAAAAATCGACAGCATTTAGATACTTAGATAAAGGAAAATCGACGTCATTTTGTTAAGTAAAAGATAAATGAAAATCGACGTCATTTAGTTATGTGAAGATATTTGGTGAAAATCTTCCTCATTTTTTTAAACTAAATTACATGAATATTGACGGCCTTAGTTGTGGAGATAAAGGAAAATCGACATCATTTTCATACGTAAATTAAATTAAAACGATGGCATTTAGATACGTGAACATAAATGAAAAATCGACCTAATTTTGTAAGGTGAAATTAAAGGAAAGATTGACAGCATGTAATTACTTAAATAATAATCGACGTCATTTCGTTTGGTAAATTAAAGAAAAATAGACTACATTAATTACGTAAAGATAAAGGAAAAGTCGACGTATTTCGTATACGTAAAAGATAACGGAAAATTCTACGTCATTTAGTTATTTAAAGGAAAGAAAAATCGTTGTCACTTTTTAAACTTAAATAGCATGAAAATCGACGGAATTTATTTACTTAAAGATAAAGGAAAATCGACGTCATATCCTTTACGTAAAGATCACGGGAGTCCGACGTCATTTAGTTATTTAAAGATTAAGGAAAAAAATAGTCATCTTCTTATAATAAATTAAAAGAAAAACGACGTCATTAGTTGCGTGAAGATTATGGAAATCGACGTCCTTCAGTTAAGTATAGGTAAATAAAATCGACGTCATTTAGTTACATGAAGATATTCGAAAAATCGGACAGCATTTAGATACTTAAAGATAAAGGAAAATCGACGTCATTTTGTTAAGTAAAGATAAATGAAAATCGAAGTCATTTAGTTATGTATGTAATGATATTTGGTGAAAATCTTCGTCATTTGTTTTAAACTAAATTACATGAATATTGACGGCATTTAGTTATGTGAAGATAAAGAAAATCGACATCATTTTCATACGTAAATTAAATTAACACGCTGCATTTAGATACGTGAACATAAATGAAAATCGACCTAATTTTGTAAGGTGAAATTAAAGGAAAGATTGACAGCATTAATACTTAAATAATAATCGACGTCATTTCGTTTCGTAAATTAAAAGAAAATAGACTACTTTAATTACGTAAAGATAAAGGAAAAGTCGACGTTATTACGTATACGAAAAGATAACGAAAATCTACGTGTTTAGTTATTTAAAGAAAAGAAAAAATCGGCGTTGTCACTTTTTTAACTTAAATAGCATGAAAATCGACGGAATTTATTTACTTAAAGATAAAGGAAAATCGACGTCATATCCTTTACGTAAAGATAACGGGAGTCCGACGTCATTTAGTTATTTAAAGATTAAGGAAAATAGACGTCATCTTCTTAAATAAATTAAAAGAAAAACGACGTCATTTAGTTGCGTGAAGATTATGGAAAATCGACGTCCTTCAGTTAAGTATTGTAAATAAAATCGACGTCATTTAGTTACATTGAAGATATTCGAAAATCGACAGCATTTAGATACTTAAAGATAAAGGAAAATCGACGTCTTTTTTGTTAAGTAAAGATAAATGAAAATCGACGTCATTTATTTATGTGAGTATTTTTGGTGAAAATCGTCCTCATTTTTTAAACTAAATTTACATGATATTGACGGCATTTTGTTATTTGAGAGATAAAGGAAAACTCGACATCATTTTCATACGTAAAATTAAATTAAAACACGATGGCATTTAGATACGTGAACCTAAATG
>JACATO010000277.1:0-36879 GCA_018389105.1 Nautilus pompilius | reverse complement strand
TTGCAATCTCAAGACCACTTTTTTTTATCAGAAAATTTCCTGTACAGGAGGATTCTTTAACCCATTGATACCGGGTGAGAAATATGTGAATCCATCCTTTGCAAAATTCGCTCGGTAAGCCACCGCGCAATTCACTTTAACCGGTTAAACCTTGAGAGATTTGCGTACTTTTATCAGAATGGACTTCTGATATAATGAAATATCACTTTCTTTTCCCCCGTCCAAAGAGCTAATGTCGACCATGAACGATATTTGCAGGTATCTACTATGGAATAACTATATGCATAGTGTCTTTCGCCACTGGTATGACAGTATTCACACTGAATATCCATCACAAAGGTACCCGAGGGCACGAAGTTCCCACGTATGTTAAGAAAATCTGTTTTGGGTTCTTGGCAAAAGTTTTCTGTATGCGCCTGGAAAACTACGCATTGGAAACCTCAAATGTGGTAAGTTGTTGCCTTTTCTTTTCTTCCTACAAAATTCAATTGTTTCCAGCACAGCCCCAGAACTATCAATTTATTTCTGCCGTAGTTACTGCAGGATACAGTAGTAACACGTGCAGCTGTGTAAGTTCGTGGACCCTTTCTGGATGCACCAGCAGAAAATGGGCCGAGAACACGAAAGAAGCTAATTATGGCATTAAACGTTAAGCCCATGAAGAAATTAAAACTCGATAAACGACTCCATCGAGTTAAAAAAAAACCATCAGTGGATTAAAGGATCAAAAGGTCGATCAAAGAAACAAATAGAACGAGAAACGGTTTACCAACCTTTCCGAAGAATTCACGTTCGTAAACAAATGAAAACATCTCAAAACGTATTTAAGCTTTCTAAACGGCTTTACACTTTAATCGGATTAGCTGTAGAAGGATTAGGACTTTTTTAAATAGCTTAAAACCATAACCAATTTAGGAGAAATTCTGTTTCTCGTTAGGCTTTTAACGCGCGGACAAAACACCGTATGGTTTCATGATTAAGTGTCCAAGACTATTACTGGCCTGCTGTGGTTTTATTATTATTATTCTGATTATTATTATTAGTATTATTATTATTATTATTATATTATTATTATTATTATTATTATTATCTTATTATTATTATTATTATTATTATTATTATTATCTTATTAGTATATTATTATTATTATTATTATTATTATTTTATTATTATTCTTATTATTATTATTATTATTATTATTTATTATTATTATTATTATTATTATTTTAAACGATATTTCGATACCGTGACGTCAGTCCTGGAGCTAGAAATGGCTTTCCGTTTGCTGTGAAATATCCAGTCTAATTAAGCATCTCTAATCAGCCCGTTTCGATTTAGAAATAAAAAAAAAAAAAAAAATTATGAGTTGTCGGTTTTGCCTCACATGGCCAGATTATAAGGTAAGACAGGTGGGCTTTGTTATCTACGGTTAATGATTGCAAAATGCTGTTTCCTTCCGAAGTGAGGTTCATGAAAAGGTAAATAAGCGATTCCCATAATATCAAACACGACAAAGAATGCAAACTCAAAACCTGGTCATCAAATCGCATTGGCGCTATTTAGATTAGCATAAGCTGTTTAAAATATCAAACATTTAATCTGAAACCATTTGTTTCAGCGACCTCTGGTGTTTCTGACGTAGAGAAAGAGAGAAAGAATCGGCGAATTCGGAAAAGATATTTCTTAAGAAGAAAGAAATCGAAAACTGAAAAAAATAAAAATAAATGCTTTGTTGTGATATATTTTTGTAACCTGAGGCTGGTGATTGGAATTTAAAATATCCAATAAAAGAAACCTTAAAATTTAGATTTGTTCCTAAGACTGGTAACAGAGATATGATGGTGGATAATATGGCCGTACAATCCTGAGATTTGAAGCCTCGTTTTGATGTGCGACCGGAAGTATCCCAGGACAGTTTTATATCCAGATAAACGATAATTAAAAATACAGAAATTAAACAAATGATCAAAATAATAAAAAGTAAACATAATTAAAAATTGTATTTTCGAAATACCTTGAAATATCAGTAGAATTCTGCTGTGAAATTATGCATTTCAAATAATGAGTTAAATTGGTATATTTAAAAAAATTATTTTAACAAACAAGCAGAGAATTGTCATCCACAAAATATTTATTTATTACAATATATATATATACAAGCTTTGTAATTCCAGTACCTAGTGGCTGAATCCGTTTCATAACGTTGACAAAGAAATTAATCATGATAAATAAAAAGCTTTAATAATCAACTTTTGGCTAAGAAAGATGCAAAATAATTTCCAAAAAGTTACTTTGTCTAGTAAATACATTAAGGAGAAATCTGTGTTAGACGGATTTACCCTTTAGGGATGGTTATGTAAGTGTCGATGTGTTTTTTTGTTAGGATGAGTGACACAGGAATGTTAGTTTTTCGTAAAAACAAAAAAAACCTATCAAAGAAGGGTGTTTTAAGTTCTACTCCACAGTTTAGCTGATCGCTAACAAGCAACAACGTTTTTCCTTTTGCTTTAAAGATAGCCCTGCAACTCCTTTTTTGTTAATCTTTTCCTTTCGCTTGCTTTACTCGTTTCCTTTATTATCATTGTTACCATTCATTTATTTATTTTACTTTATAAACCAACTAATACAGTCTCTATTATTAACCACACTTACCCTTAGTTTAATTCACTCACTGACAACCCTATCACTGAGAATTATGTTCTTGCCATTTAATCGACCCAAAATCTTAGCTTATTTGTAATTATGACCCATAGTATTAGGAAATGTTAAAATACAACTGAAAACCATGCTCATCTTTTAAATATAAACACCGGTGCATGCTACAGTACCAAAGAAACTTTAGAAATTCTCAGCTGATCCTTCCATAAACACTCATATATTTTTTTCTATTTCGTTTTTACTCGAACTTCTTTTCTTTGCTATTACTTAATTCTCTTTGTTCGATGCAAAGGTATTTTGAAATTTTTTGTTTATTTTAATTTTTATTTAGTTTACTCCATCTTCAGCTACTGCAAGTAATTCATCTTATATTCGTTTCAAGCTGAGCTCTCAAGAAAGTTCGAGTCTCCCGACCATGATGGTAAGTTCCTGACCTTTTGCATCGGATCTTAAGAAGTTCACCGAAACTTTCAACAGAAATAATATTTTAGGAGCTCCACTAAAAGATGTAATTTTTGTTAATCAATAAAAAATAGTGCTGTTTTTTTAAAAACTATATATTTAAATATATAATTTGGCTTTGTAATATCAGTTTTTATTCCATTTACAGATCTAACAGGCGTCTTTTCTAATTATTTTTTAAATAAATGAAAATTCTTTTAAAATTTGAGGAAATTCTTAGCATTTTCAGCGGAACCAAAACGATTATTTTGCGATCCTTAAATTTGAATATTTAACGATATTTTGGAATATTGCTCTGGTAAGGATCGCTATTTTAAAAACATTTTCTTATTTTACCTTCGTGTATTCAGGAGTCGCAGACATATACACAGAGGATTCGCCACACGAGAACTATATAAAGGGTAGGAAATCGAAGCGTGGTTCCTGCCAATAAAATACACGATGATTTTAGAAATAAGATGACGAATGCATCACGATGTAAGATGGAAATACAGTGGAAAACAACGTGATATGATTTTTGCAGTGCTGTAGATAGCGATGAGATGTATAGAAACATTGACACACGTACGGCAGATACTGTGTGACATCATGTGTTGAACACTTTGCTTTTGTAACGGATTTCGAACGACAAACGTATAACCCAGGACAAAAGAGTAATTTCATTGACGGTTTGTTTGTTGTTGTTTTTTTTTTTTAAAAAAAACTATTTGTTAAAATAAAAAAAAAGAACAGGAATCTTATGCAGTTAGAATTTACGAGATACTGATTACAACGGTCAACACAATTTCTGCTGACTTATATCTGAGACTTGTTTCTGACTAATGTGTGGGGCGCTGAACTCAAATATCACATTGGTTATTGCCCATCACGTCAAGTTTTTGCTCTACAGAATACCCCCATTTTCGATCAATCGCCATAAAAAGTACCCGATTACAATGATCTCCACAATCACCTCAATCCTATTCTTATCATTTTATTCAGAATATCATTCCAACAAACAATACCATGAATCAATTTTGAGATTAACGAATATATTGGTTAACTATGACATATTATGTCAAAATATTGAAATAGAAAAATATAAATCGATACTAGAATTGAATGAATTTTAGTCAGGGATGGTCACAAACTAATCCAGAATATTTTTATCATTTCATTTAGAATACCATACAAACAAAACAATGACAGACATGGGTCTATTTACAGTAACTGATATCAGTAAATGACACATTATTCCTTCATGGATTAAATTTTCGATTGTAGGCTTTTCTGGAGTGCTTCATTTCCAGACAGTCTCTTTTAATACTCCAACAGCAGTCGGCCATCATGTGAGTATCCCACCTTCCTTGGTATCGCTCCTCCATAGATTGTATATATTGATGAAACCTTTCACCTTGCTCATCACTTACGTCACCTAGATTTTCAGGAAATTTATCAAGATGACTGTTGAGGAAATGAACCTTTATGCTCATGTTGCAACCCAGATGATGAAAATTCTTAAGCAATGTTTGAATAAGATCTTTGTAATTTTCAGCTTTTCTGTTTCCCAGGAAATCTTTCACAACAGCCACGAGAGAATTCCATGCTCTTTTCTCCATATCATTCATGGAGCTTGTGAAATGTTGATCTCTCATCAGTTTTCTGATTTGTGGCCTGTCATACACACCAGCTTCTATTTTTTCATAACTGAGGCTAAGAAATGTTGTGCATATGTAATTAAAACAATCACCTTCTCTGCTCAGAGCTTTAACATACTGCTTCATCAGACCCAGTTTGATGTGTAGAGGAGGAAAGATGATTTTTACCAGATCTACTAGTGGTTGGTTTTTTATATTTGGTTCTCCGACATTGAAGCAGGTTCTCACCGGCCAGTTCTTCTGAGTCCGATGCTTGTCCTTAGCTCTACTATCCCACGGGCACAAGAAACATGGATATTTCGTGTATCCTCCTTGTTGACCAAGTAAAAAGTTGACCATTTTAAGATCCCGTAGAACAAAAACTTGACGTGATAGGCAAAAACCGAATAGATCTTAGTCAGCAGAAAGAATTGGGAAAATGTTGGCCAGTGAAATGAAAGAGGAAATTAAAAAAAAACACACAAACAACAAGTATCAGATAAAGATGCTTTTTTCAATATTTTTTTAGAAAACGAAAACTTCGCAAGGCTGATTCATTCGGGAAATCAGAAGTCATCAAGTACTGATTTTTTTTTTTTCAAATGAAAAAAAATAACAAAGCATAAGGACTGCGACAAACAGATGTTAGCATCTTTCTTATTATAATTATATAAGGAGAGCAGCAGTAGAAATTGATAGTGGTAAAACAGAACAACGTGGACGAAAAATTTTATTATTTATATTATTATAATTATATAAGGAGAAAGATAAAAGCTCACAGCGACAGAATGGCTTACATTATAAGCTAGTCTATTTGTTTTTAAAGGGCTTAGAAGACGACAACACGTGCATCCCTATTTCTAGAGAAATCTGTCCACGCGGTCGCTTGTGTAGAAAACACTGGCTCCCTCTGTCCGCAGTAATTATAAGGAATACTGTGATTAGATAAAACACTGAACTTATTTACTGCTCTATTTTTTTTTTTTGTTTATTCACTCCTTATTTATCTCCCTTTCTACTTAATATATTCATTATTAACAAACTAAAATTTCTGGCACTTCTCAAGTTAATATTTTCAGGATTAATTATTAAAAGAACTTTTGCTGTCGTTGAAGTTATTGACCTGAGAGCAGCGAGTAAAACCATGAGCCTCGGAATTTCAACACAGCAAAAGGTCTAATCGAGTCGAAACGTACCTTACACTTCATTATTACACGGGACACACGAAGGGTGAAGGGAAAAGCCAGACTTTTGAACAATCTGACACTTAGTCGATAAGCAATCCCAAAAAAAGAAACAGTCCCTCTTTTCCCCTTCCACCTCCCACCACCAGCAGCACTGTCCACGAATAACTGAGATATCTCTTGGCCTAAAAGCTGATTGATCTTTCACACTTCGGGTCGGATCATCGCTCGGTCTCGCGGCTTTCCTAGCCGAAGGTTTCTTAACGAACCGCAGCCCAATAAATGGAAGCGGTTTTCACTCGAAGAAAACAGCCAGCATTTTAACTGCGATGCTGCTTTGTGTCTGGTCTTTACAAACGTCTTCTTCGTTTGTTTTTTTTCTTTTTGCCGCGACAACGAGACTCCATATCGGTGCTGAACGTGAAGTTTATTAATCAGAGTAAGTTCTATTACAATCGATACACTTCTGCCAACGAGTTACAAGCGCATTTATACCATTTTGAAAAAAAATCTGGATTTCTTGGAGTCGATAAACTGTTGGGTGGGAGAAGGATTTCATACGGAGGAAGCTGTCGAGGAGTTTGAAAAGGTGGTGGTCTGTGAAAGAAAGGTCTGGTGAATGGGCCGGGTGAGGGAGAACTTCGTACCCAGACGTGTTCAGTTCCTGAAGAGTCACTTTTGCAACATGAGGACGAGCACTGTCGGCTTCTTCGATTCACCGATGCCGGCTGTCGGTGGGAGAGTTTCTGATGAACAACGTTTAATTCACGACAGTACCTTTCAGCTGTGACGGTTTTTGTTTCTGATGACAAGCGAAGAGCAGATCTCTAATCGACGATTTTCTTGTTGTTCATTCAACTCGTGAGCCCCCCACCTGTCAAGCCTTTCACCTGGCCGATCGCGTCAAGATGCCGGGAAGCAGTTGCAGTGGTTACGTCGAGCTCTCCAGCGATTTCTCGCACTGTTTTTCTTGGATCGGCTTCAGCTGAGACTTTCAGACGGTCGTCATCACAGCTGGGAGGACGTCCGCTTCGTTCCTTGTCTTCGAGGCTCACGTCTCCTGATCGAAACTTTGCAAAGCATCGTTGTACTGTGCGCTCATCTGCCGTGTCCCCGCCCCGTGCCCGCTTAAGGTTATGAGTCGCTTCGCTCACTTTGTGGCCCAGTTTGAACTCGTGAAGCAAAATGGCACGAAAACCTTTCTATCCAAGCTTCACTCAGAACCCGGAAACAAATATCCATTTTATGATTTTTAAAAGGGTAGGTTTTGCATAATGTATGCCAGAGCACAAGGTACAAAACGATGTATAACTTATCAACATACACCTCCACAAGCAGGCAAAGAATGAACCCCAAATTAACATGATATAAAATGTGACAAAACGTTAGTAACGACCTGATATCGGTCTCGTTTCCCAGATTAGTTTGACAACGTCCACCAGCCGATAATTTTGCCTTGTACATATCTGAAGAGGTTGGTGTTCGGTGGTTTTTCTGTTATCGGACGAAGTGGTTCTCGGGTGGGAACACAAAAGTGAGATGATAACTGACGGTTTTCGGTGGCGTTAGTCGGGCCTATTAATTAGAGTATCGTCTCCGTGCGATGGTAGCTGCGAACGGAAACCTATGCAGTCAGATGTCAACGAACCTCTGTCTGATTTCCTTTTCTTGTTCGTTTCTTGCAGGAGATGAACCCATTGCTACACCAGCAAACCCCGTGCAACAGAGAGACCGGATTCCAGACAGAGATGCATGACAGCAACGGCGGGATTTTGCCCAGGTTTAGCCGACTCCTGGGGGCGCAGTCGAGGGCGCCACAACTGCCGCCCTGCGCCTCGGCGGCCGCCGACGACTTCGAGCGGCAGTTCAAACGGGTCCTGGCCAAAGTCTCTCAGACGATCGAGCGGAATGAAATCAGGCTCGCGGAGCAGGACAAGCGCGACATGATCAAGCTCGAGTGGCAGCAGGTGGCGCTGATTGTCGACCGGTTCCTGCTGTCGTGCTTCGTTCTGATCACGCTGGTGGTCACGTGCGCCGTGATCCTCGAGGCGCCTCACTCCACGGAAAACATCGTCAGCTGATCTGACGCCGAGACCGCGGGTGAAGCGGGAGCGTGAATCGGGACCAGGAAGAACCATCAAATCACTTAGCTTTGCGCACAGATGCTGAACGTTTAGGGGCGACATCATTCTCGGAAGGTGTTCGCGCGAAGGTGGCTGGCTTCCCCAAAGAAAACCTGTCGAGGAATAGTGGACCGACGTCATTTTGTGTGTGTGTGTGTGTGTGTGTCGGCTACTACCCGCATCACCATTTTTAGGTCCGCCTGGCCAGCAGCAGGTCAAGGTTAAGCGTCGACGAACCCTCCCTTTCTCTCCCCGCCGCTGCCTGGACGTCGTCAGAGTCAGGCGTCGATGGACGTCTTGCCACCACGGTCGTGCAGAAAGTGAAAGTACACCGCACGAGCCCGGCTTTGAGAAGTGGGCTTTTCTGTTTCTTTGCTACTGTTGCCGGTCGCCGCGTGTAACATTAACTCGTGTTGAAGTTTCTCCCCCCCCCCTCCAAAAAAAATAAAATATTCGGAAAAATATAATCTTGAAATTTTATAGAGAAAAGAAAACGGTGCGTGTTTTCTACACTTTGGATGCAAAAAGAAAACAAAAAAGACAGAATTATCTAAATTAGTGCAAAGATCGTTGCAGTAAAAGCCGAAATTTTGTGTTATTAATTAATAATTTTGCAACGAATTCTTGACTTTTTTTTCCTTCCTATTTTAAGTGGATTCCGGTCGTTTATGTATTTTATAAGAAATTAAAATTTGATGTCATCTCTTTGTTTATTTAAAAAAAAAATTATCGAGATGCTGTGAATCAATAGCTGAGAGAATAAAACAATACTGTGTCTTTAAATATGCACTTTTTTGTTGTTCGTATTACGTATTTTTCGAGTCGGTGTAGACCGGGTAAGGGATTCTCGGATAGAGAGATTCGTGTCGAAGGCGGCATACGCTCCACTAACGATTCTTTGCAACAGCCGGGACATTCCCACCAGAGGTCGCTGACGTCACCACGGAGGTCTTCTTCCACCATATGGTGCGAAATCAAAACTGCCAGATATAAGCGAAAGTTAAGCGGGCAAACTCTCCCCTTTACAGTTACTGCCAAAAGGTTTTTGCCTCACCCAAGATTTCCTGATTTTACTTGATAAAGTCGGATCAAAGCCGACAAATTTGCATAATAAGGTTACCTATTGAGGCGCGTGTCGCTTCAATGGTTGTTTTCCGAATCACTTAATGTAATAAAGAAAAAAAAATTACCAAAATTGTAAAGTTTTACGAATTGAAAATCTAATATGCAAATTTTTAATTTCCTAGAACTTAAAATCATTAACCTATTTTGAATAAAACCCTTTTTAATAGTTGTTTTTAGGAGGATGAAAAACTTTTGGCTGCCAAAGTACTGTTCTCTGTTCTTGTTTTTGACACCTATGACAGCCTTCAGTGCTTGAGCCGAAATTATGGAAGCATGGATTCTTTCTTCTGACCTAATCCTTGGGTGGTTTCAATAAATAAAGCACACGTCTTTACCACGTTCATTATTATCGTTATTTTTTCGAGGTTTACACGGCACCGAAGTGTGGAAGCGGAAACTCTGCAAAAACTGTTTGTCTACATTTTGTCTTGGCCATGCACCGAAAGAAAACATATTTATACCTGATCTTTAATACCTGCCATAAGGAATCACGTGGGCAATCTTTATGTGGCTTTCAATCAACGAATAGGGTCATCTCTACTTGGTCATTGACGACTCCCATCAAGAACTGCAAAGATTGCCTTCACATGGTGTTCCCTATAAGCTTCCTTAATAAAGTCTTCGTTAAATACGTGAGACACGGACATGAGTTGTACTGGAAAAAAATAACCACCTTTCACAAGAGATTTAGCAAAACGTTAATGTCTTTTAACTACGCAAATCACGCAGTGCCATCGTAACCAACCGCGAGACGTCTGCCAAACGGATTTAACTGCATGTGAAGCTGGCATATTACAGCAAATAGCAGATAACGTGGAGATTTCTTATGCACTGTAGGCACAGAACGGACAGCAGAACCAGACACAAGGCTACAAGATGTCATCGATAAAACCTGAGGACTATAAAGATAAAGACGGTCGGCTTACTATTTGTTGGCGTCTTACCCTCTTTGTAAACGTAGGATTGGTTTCCGTTAAAGAAGGAATTTCCAAACATGTAGGGTTGTCTATGACTTGTGCATGAACTTACGTGGGCTTGGATGTAATCATAGTTCTTACATATGCTCCGCATGGCTGGCTGCATCCCAGCCAGATACCAGCAAAATCACCCGATGTTTTCTCTCAGTGGACTTGGCGAAATGTATAATCGCAGTCAAATATGTGTGAATAAAAGGCAGTTAAATGCTTGATTTATAGTGTGTATCAGTAACGCTGGAAAATCTCTTTTCTTTCCGCATCTGTTTTTCTCATAAAGCTTGTCCGCTTCACGAGCCTAACAGTAAACTGGTCTTTCTGGTTTGCAGCGCATGCGCTACAGACGATTTTAACCACGTGGGTAGTTTAATTTACCATGTGCTTAAATAGTCAGACGGAGAAGAGTTAAGGTTAATCAGGGAACTACTTAAATATTTATTTCAATTTTCGTAGGAGTGTAAACCTAGCGTTACTAAATGATGTATTTAACTGTTTGATGTAGACTCTGTGTTGAAATCAGTTCTCTCTGTACGTTAATACGTCTACTTTTGTCTTCACTGAGATTTTGTCTGGCCTAATCGTAGAAACAGAATCCTCTTTTCCCTTTTTTAAAAAAAAAAAACTGCATGACAAAGGATTAGTGCATACAATGCCTCATCATATCTACAGGTGCTTTAAATATAGCCATAGCCAATAATTTCCTGTGACATCTGAATGTCGTAAAAATATGCGATAATTAAAAAGCACATTTTAAGACGTTTATGGCGAAGCACTTGGACAAATTAACATATCAAACATCCCCGATAACATCAGATATGATAATTTAATGGGGTCCTCTTTCTTGTGTGACAAGAATTCCAATAAGCTCCCATTCATTTCAAAATAGCAGAGTTTAAAAAGAAATTGCTATAAATTTAAATATTTATCCAAAGCTCGTGCCATTTTTAGAATTCTCGTTTAAAAGTCAGAATATGGGTGTTATATTTCAGGTTTAGGGTTAATAGGTTTGAAGCAGCCTCAAAGTTGCATAGATGCTATTTCTAAAACAACACATTTTATAACAAAATAGTAGCCGATAATCCCTTTTTATCCTATTATTATTATTCTGAAACGAGTACAGTGTTCCATAACTGAAAAATATCGTCTGAAAACAGGAAACAACACAGGAATCAATTTCGCAAAGAGTTTTCGCGGTAGAAATCACATATTTTGGCATTCTGTCAATTCTCTTGTCTTTCTAGAATGGTAACTTCTTTGGTTTTTCTTCTTTCAGGACATAGTGGCGCTAACTGACCGTTGTTCGGTGGCACCCACATACATTCCATCAATGGCTACACACCGTTAGAAACACATTGCGAAACCTGACCTTAGTTTTACAGGAAGATCGAGTAACAGCTTTGTTTTATAATCTCTGCGTAAACCATTATGCAAATTTTCGGCTGTGAATTATGTTTACGGCGATTAGTCTTGGCCAGACAAATGATTTATGCGTCCTTAGTTTATAAATCTACCATTCAAGTACAGGCTTCGAAAGAGAGATTTGCATAACTTGTTAGTTGCATTAATATGTATGTATGTAGTGTGTGTGTTGTGTGTGTGTGTGTTGTGTGTGTGTGTGTTTGTGTGTGCGTGTGAAAGAGAGGGAGAGGGGGAGATGGAGAAAGATGGAGAGAGAGAGAGAGAGTTGTAAAGATAAGGATGAAAATCGAGTCATTTCACCTCTTTATGCTTTTGATTTGTACTGATTCTGAAATTACTGTTTATGCAGGTTAATAGTCTGAATTATTCATGTAATACTAAAATATTTGGGACAATTTTCATTACATTATTAAAAAAATATTTTCCTTATCAACCGCTCGCCAGCTCGTAGGAAGGATTAGAAATCCACTAGGAAACCACTGAAGGTCTGAGGACTGAACCATGACCGAAACATTCTTTTAAATTTAAAGAATTAACAATAACTCAAGTGAGGAGATATCACTTAGGTTTACGAACTGGGCGGAGTTGGGGTGCCACCGTGTGAAGTCGAACTCGGTGAGGGCGAAAGAGACGTTTCCACGGGGAACTGAAGCAGGAATAGACGATTCGATGTATTGTGACGTCTGTTTTCGAAATTGTCCATTGTTGGAAGCCGATGATAACTCATGGAAGCGACGACGTCCCAAAGCCTGCAGGGTTAGGGTTCTTCTGTTTTTTGATACCCTCGCGACTCGATCGCTCGAAGTCGTGCCAGAGACCCTATAATACTGACAGCCTTCTGTATCAGTATTCTGGCCAGTAACTTTGCTATTTTTAATGACTGCTTCTCAATCTGCTTGGCGCTGTTTCAACCGGTCTTGTACGATGAAACATCCTCCCAAGCCTCCTTAACGACTCTGCTAATTTTTTCTCTATTCCTTGGATGATAATTTGTTGTTTTTTTAACGTATTGCCCAATCGCTGCTCATATATCCTCAGTAATCAGAATTCCCAGGTGATTCTTCAGATCAGTACATTTTATTGTTCTTGGACAAGGAGAGGACTGCCCCCCCCAACCACCACCACCCGCTGCTTGACATGATGCCGTGTTTGGAGGAAAGCGAGAGTTGCCATCAAGAGGGAGTTTCTTGGCCGATTCTACAAAATCTGTTTTCGAAAGATTCAAACATAAATTTGTAATCATTGATCTTCCTTTCGGAGAACGATTACCATATTGCTACCGCCGTTGGCATAGAAAACAGGCCCAGGTTTGCACACTTTACGGATGATGTTTGATTGGTAAAAGCACATTTGATTTAAATCTCTCTCTTGATTTTCTTCTTACTCTCGTCGAACAGTTTTGTGTCCGACATAAAAGATTTATTAAAAAATACACAACCTCTGAGCGGCAAAGATGGCGGCCCCCTGAGAGATCTGAAGGTAACAGAACCATGGCCTGTTTATTTTGTGTAAGAACCACTGCTAAACCGGAGAAACTTTAACTATGTCAATGAATTAAAATATGGTAACTATTCTGTCAAGATGGAAAGATTACTTATTTTATAATACCCTGAATAAACATTTTGTCGTATGTTATGTCTTATATACGTTGGGGGCTGAGTAGTGGCCCGCCAGAGCCTTCATGTGCATGTGAATAATGGCGATCTCTTGCTGTTACATAAGAAAATACTGGTGCATGTTATCTAACATAGTGAACGAAAGGTATTCGGGCATCTACCCTTCGACTGTTTCTTTGTGGCTTATATTTCTTAAATTATACGTAAACCGTTACTAAATATACCTGGAAAAACAAAATATGGCAGAAAGAAATCAGGTAAGGATTTGATTCATTCTATTAAGTGAACCACACGGATTCCACTCGTAGATTTTCTAGTGTTTCGTTGTTTCAACTTGTGAAAAATTTTGTCTTTATATGTAAATATATGTATGTGTGTGTATGTGTATGTGCATAATATGTGTGTATATATGTGTGAGTGTGTGTGTATGTGTGTGTGCATAATATGTGTGTACATATGTGTGAGTGTGTGTATGTACATAATATGTGTGTATATATGTGTGAGTGTGTGTGTATGTATGTATAATATGTGTGTACATATGTGTGAGTGTGTGTATGTGCATAATATGTGAGTATATATGTGTGAGTGTGTGAGTGTGTGCATAATATGTGTGTATATATGTGTGAGTGTGTGTATGTGTGTATGTGCACAATATGTGTGTATGTGTGGGAGTGTTGCGTAATATGTGTGTGTATGTGTATGTGCATAATATGTGTGTGTGTATATGTGTGTGAGTGTGTGTATATGTGTGTGTGTTGGTGTGTGTAGGTGTTTGTAGGTGTGGTTAGCGAGTTTAAATAAAATAATGACCAGGCTGCAGCAGACTGAACACTATGTGACAAGCAACAAATGGCAGATCGTAGGTTTGCTTGCCAAGTATCTCCCTGTAGGACGACCTTGACCCGTGTAAAGTTGCGCTAGGTGATTCTTGATACACTGCAGCATGAAATCCATTGGTGCAGTTAGTGAAGGGAAAAGGTAAACAGGTGTCTGTGTTCCGGATTAAATTCACCTAAGCTGTAGGACAGCCGTGAATCTGTTCTGCGCCGAGAAGTCCCCTTTTTATTTCTCATCAGGAAAATGTCGGATAAACCTATGGGCTCATTCAACGGTCGAGGTCTTCCATATTTACCTGTCGGATCTAGTAAAATGCAACTTTGCCTCACTGGTAGCACATCACAGTGGGCCGAGAATATACTGCTGGGTTCTTCTCCTGTTCGCTTACAGTCCAGGCGGGGATTGGCACTGCACGTGTTAACGCAGAGGTACTCTCACACACATATATACACACCTACACACACTCGCATATCTACACACAGCCACGCACCCACACACACCAACACACACCCACACAATATATACACACATCTACACACACTCACTCACACCTAAACATACCCACACAATACATACATACATCTAAACACACCTACACACATTCGCATATCTACACACACCCACACATGCCAACACATACTCAAACACACCTACACAATACATACATACATCTAAACACACCCACACGCACACCTACACACCTACACACACGCCATATCTACACACACCCCACACATACCAACACATACTCAAACACAACCCACACAATACATACATACATCTTAAACACCACCCACACGCACACCTACACACACTCGCATATCTACACACAAGCCACGCACCCACACACACCTACACACACTCGCATATCTACACACAGCCACGCACCCACACACACCAACACACACTCAAACACACCCACACAATATATACATCTAAACACACCTACACACTCACATATCTACACACACCCACACACACCAACACACACTCAAACACACCCACACGCCACACACCTACACACACTCGCATATCTACACACAGCCACGCGCCCACACACACCAACACACACTCAAACACACTCACACAATATATACACACATCACACACACTCACTCACACTAAACACAACCACACAATACATAATCTACAACACCCACACACACCAACACACACTCAAACACACCCACACGCACACCTACACACACTCGCATATCTACACACAGCCACGCACCCACACACACCAACACACACTCAAACACACCCACACAATATATACATCTAAACACACCTACACACTCGCATATCTACACACACCCACACACACCAACACACACTCAAACACACCCACACGCACACCTACACACACTCGCATATCTACACACAGCCACGCACCCACACACACCAACACACACTCAAACACACCCACACAATATATACACACATCTACACACACTCACTCACACCTAAACACACCCACACAATACACACATCTAAACACACCCACACACACACCCACACACACCAACACACACTCAAACACACCCACACGCACACCTACACACACTCGCATATCTACACACACCCACACACACCAACACACACTCAAACACACCCACACGCACACCTACACACACTCGCATATCTACACACAGCCACACACACAGTGGTTTTAAATACTAATATAACTGGTAAAAGATGTCGGCGGCCGTCAGTAAACAGCTAACGTGCTCGTATCAGTGAGAGAATACATTCGCGCTGCATGTTTGGAAGGTTTACTAAAATATCGGCGAAGAAACCATGTGTTCTGACCGTGAAGAAGAGAAGACATTCAGCTGAGAACAAAAACACAAGAGAATGTTTTGATTTGATATTTTAGGAGATCACCAGAGTCGAGGAGAAGGAATAGTGAGACTGAGCTGCCGCGCTAAAGGATATGTTCGACCATTTGTATTCTTTCAGGTGGAGAGATGAAGAGATACGTGCATGCGGGGGAAATGGCATGGAAGTGATCGGCTTTCTGAAGCGTGTTTTGATTCCTGCATAATGGAGGCATCGAAGAGTTAATGCCGAAGACCTAATCTTAGACGGGAGATGCGCTGGCGACAGATAATAGAGGGGGCGCCGATCCTCTGACGGAGGGTCCGGACTCCCCTAATAACAGCTGGAATGGGAGGCATCACGAACGTTTTCCCGTCTCGATTAATATCTGTACCTAGAGACGAAGCCTGCGCGACCATTAAAGCAAAATAGAAAAAGAATGGCTTATTTTTCACTTAATAGTTTGTTGTTCTTTTCAAAGTGTGCAGTTATGAGCGTTAAACGTTTGCCAGCAAAATCCTCACTGCTTAAAGTGATTACAGATCGATATAGATCCATAGATGATCAATAAATAGGAGCCAGACGATCGATGCAATTTTATGCTTCGGTTTCCTTGCAGCTTCAGTACATTCTGTCGACGCGGCTTCCTTCGAAGTCTTGGGAGGTGATGATTGTCATGGGCAGCCAGACTTTTTTCTCCGAAGCATCTCGGTTTTCTTTGTACTTCCGTACTCGCATTCGATTTGTGATCTAATCATTTCCCCTCCCTCCGCTGACTATTTCAAGCCAACACCGCATCGACAGGTGCGTGCAGCACTCATATCGATTTCCGCCTCCCGAATGCTAAGGCTTCGCGAAGGATGACTGAAAAAAAATGCGGAAGGGGTGGGAAATACGATCTTTTCTTTCCCGTTTGTTGCGAATCATGGTCCCGCTCCTGTCGACACCAGTATATAATCCGCGCGTTGGTGTGGTTGTGGTCAGCGCGCAAGTATAGGCTGAAAACTGATAGAATGCAAATACTTCTATGGAGAGCGAGAGAGAGAGAGAGAGAGAGGAGAGAGAGAGGAGAGAGAGGAGAGAGGGAGAGAGGAGGAGGAGAGGCGAAGCGGAAGGAGGGCTGGAGATGGAGAGGAGAACGAGAGAGAGAGAGAGCGAGAGAGAGAGGAGAGCGGGAGAGGAGAGAGAGAGGAGAGAGAGAGGAGAGGAGAGAGAGAGAGGGAGAGAGAGAGAGAGGGGAGAGTGAGAGAGAGAGAGAGAGAGAGAGGAGGAGAGAGAGGAGAGAGAGAGGAGAAGAGAGAGAGAGGAGAGGGATAGAGAGAGAACGAGAGAGAGGAGAGAAAGGGGAAAGAGAGAGGAGGATGGAGGGTGAGGAGACGCGAGAGAGAGAGACGAGAGAAGAGAGAGATGGAGGAGAGAAGGAGAGAGATAGAGAGAGAGAGAGAGATAGAGAGGAGGGGAGAGATAGATTGAGATAGAAGGGGAGAGAGCGAGAAGGAGAGAGATTGAGAGAGAGAGGAGAGAGAGGAGAGAGAGAGAGGAATTCAGATCGGTGGGCAGTCATCAGCGTTGCTTAGAGACGGGTGGGCTACACGACGTTCTAACACGGTGCCAAACCAACGTAAGTATACGGCTTGACGTCTGCGTCGACAGTGGAGCTCGGCGGCGAGCTGGATGTGGTTGAGAAATATTCTCTAAAGAGATATAACCTCGGTCAAGAAGATAGGACACGCCCTGAGGAGGACAGGTGGGCCTCATGGTGTGGAGAAACCTCTCGCAGGGCAGAGCAGCAAACGTTCTCCGGCCATTTTTTGATGTTGGTGTTAACGAATAAATTTGCGTTTTTTTTTTTTTTCTGTTTGGAAGAATTTGGTGACAGACAGCAGAATTACTGACCTGTCCGTCCCCTCCTTATTTTAACCTGAAACCCGCTTGGCTCCACCCAGCGTTCGTTCAGCGGAACCGACGTTTCGGGCCGCACCGCCCTCCGACTCAGACAGAGAGAGAAATGGCCGCGTTTTGTAGGTCGGAAGCCTCGATTCCGTTTTCAAGCGCCGAAAGGTCAGCGGCCGGGAAGAGAGTAGCAATATAGGATAATACAGTATAAGGCACTGACAGAGCGCGTGTATATGCTTCCCCCTTTAATTTATCCTGCGGACAATTTTTTGCCATTTTGCTCTCCGCCCACCCCTCGAAAAATTCTTGCGGACGCCAATGACCGCGGGGTGAAAGGTCAGCGTTATCTGCAACGATATGATTCACCGGTATCCGATGATAACTGTGTACGGTTCCCGAATGCTGCTCTGCAAACTGAATTGGATCAAAGGAATGGGCCCAGATTTGAGCGAAATCGCTAAGGGAAGCGTATGGACGAGCAGAATTCCGCGTCAGTAAGCAGGACTATAATACGGAAAATTAATACCGTGTTAGACAAGTGCAACGGCGTGTTCAGCTTCGGGCTTGGACACTGCATGGGGGTCAATGCGAAGTTACGCTTGAACCGTGACGTGTGCCAAATATTCTTTAAGACGAAATCGGTTCCGTTCGCAAGGAAAGATTAGTTTTCGTTCTGAGACCGTAACGACAGCAAATTCCAGTTTGCAGCGATTTCAGGATGACAGTCAACCAGCAAACCCAGGTTGACTGGCATTCGATTTGATCTAGCGATGGACCTTTGACGTACCCTGGAATTTCGTCCGCGGATGCGTCTCTGAAACAGGTGGTTCGCATCCATTGGTCGCGTCTTCAACCATCTTTAATTAGGATTGGTAGCAAGACCCTAAAGAGAACTGAACATACTCTACCGATTAAAAGTTTTTTTTTGGGGGGAGTGGTTTTAGGTAAAGGGCCCTCCGCCATTCAGATGGGCTCCAGCTGTTCCCAAAGTTTTCTCTGGTCCGTCGTCCACGACAGTTGGTTTATTGGGGGCCGTCAAGAACGGACACGTCCGCTGAACAGATTTCTCCATACGCTAAAATATCAGCTCCGATGCGTTCATGCCAACCCGAGGCCGACGTCCAACACTTCGTGCCGTCCGGTGTCGGAAGAGGGGGCGCACGTCTCCGGACGAGCTGCTAGATCGGCATTCGTCAGGACCCCTCTTCGGCCGGCTTCCTTTCTTGGTGAAGCGCCGGCCTGGTGTATACACACGAGGCATTTATTTGGCCACTCCTTTGAACGCCTGTTGTCTTCACGTTCTTGCCATTCTCGTCGCCTATCGCTAATTGGTTAGTTTCCTGCCATGGTACGTACGTGGATCTTCCTAGCGAGCACCGTTGCGCACGTATAAACCGCTGTGAGTCGAGAAGGATGCCCTCTCCTCGTGCTCCATTCCTATTCCGTTCTGTCTGCTGAATTATTGAACGACGAAGATTAGTTTTCCCGGTACCAGCGACCTCTGAGTCGTTGACTCCAAGAGGGAACATCATCAGTTGCCGCTGAACGAACTTCTGAGACCGATATGATGCCCGACGAGGAGGAGCGATATCGGAGACGACCTTAGGGATGCAAGGACCTGCTACTAATCAACAGAATGATAATGAAAGACTGGAAAGCGAAAATGCGGTTTGAGTGTGGCGAAGAAAGATTATAAGAAAGCAATTGTTAATATTCCCGATAGCCAGATTACTAAGTGAATTTGAAAGTACAAACGTAGCCCTATAAATGAAAATGAAGTTTAGAAAAATAATTTTTTATCGATATTTATTTTAGCCACAGTTTCGTATTTTTTTAAATAAAATTTCCTTTCAGCTTAAAATTAAAAGCCCTCGAATATGACAACCAACTAAAAAAAGCCTCATCATTTAGAAGACTGTTTTGCTCTACGTGAATGATGTAAAGCTATAGGGTAAGGAATAATAAGGGAATGGAAGAACGACTGAAGATAGTAAAAGTATTCTGAGATCATACAGGAAGTTTGAATTAAATAACTGAGCCAAGCAACTTTGATTTTCGGGAAACCGGAAAAAACAGAAAAAGAGAAGACCTAAGCTTGATCATGATATAATATTAAGGGGACTAGATCCAAATGGTGTGGACAAATAACTTGGAACAGGTGGAAGCCGTAGGATAGAAGCATGAAATCGAAAATTGATTCTTTAATATATTACAAGAGCCGGCTGGTACTTAAAACAGATCGAAATACAAGAAATAAAATACGCATCTGCTATTTATGGAATTGCAATATCATTGATGACCTACGACTTCGGTATATTGGATAAGACGGCCAAAGGTCTCTGAGCTACTGATAGGAAAACGCAAACACTGTTAACTATTCACGCCCTACAAGATCTTAAGCTGATGTCCAATGTATCTTAATGCCAGGAAGAAAGAATCCTAAATTGAGTGGTAGCTTTCTTACAAATGATCGATTGTATGAACGAGGCAGACCCCCGGTGATGGTATCAAAATGTTGAAAAGCGTGAAATGTGTAAAAGGAAATGTCCGATCACTCTCAGGCAGGCAAAACCAGAACTGCATCCATCATAGAGAATTATTTAAAAAGAGCAAATTCTTCCGCAAGAAAAACGAATGGAAAATCAAAGACGTGCGCGGTCAGTTTACAGGAAGTATGGAGGCAAAAAGGGCCAGATATGAACCATTCGGGATCTTAAAGCCGAAAAAGGAGCCCTTATAATTTCAGCAGGAGATCAGGTCCTGACTTTCCCTTAGTATGAACAGATTTCGAAAGAAAAAACCGTTCTGAGATGGCGGATGTCATCAAGCATTAGGATCGGCAGACCAGGTATTGTCGTCGGAACAGCTGAATCGAAGTAACGAGATAGATTCACTTGGCAATATGAAAACACTAATCGACGCGGAGATCAGCTAGCAAAACTGACATCTAGAAATAGCAACACGATAATTTGGGGATCACGTGCTTGAGGTGGTCAGTCTAAGTGACCGCAGCACACGAAATAAGGAGCTAAAATTAAAATCAGAAGGGTGGACTGATTTCGCAGGTATTAGTTCAAATATATTAAGGAAAATAATATCCTTGACTGCATTAGCATAATAATGATAATAACACCGACCGAATCTCATTTGGTTGAAATACGAGGTTTTGGCTGACAAAGTTCTCTCTCCTCTCTCTCTCTCTCTCTGTGTGTGGCTCTCTCTCTCTCTCTCTCTCTCTCTCTCTCTCTATCTCTCTCTCTCTCTCTCTCTCCTCTCTCTCTCTCTCTCAATCTCTCTCCCCATCTCCCTCTCTCTTCATCTTTAAATCTCCATCTCTCTCTCTCTCTCCTCCTCGCCTCTCTCTCGCTCTCAAAATCTCCATCATCTCGCTCTCTCTCTCTCTCTCTCAAATCTCTCTCTCCTCATATCTCTCTCTCTCTCTCTCTCTCTCCCGCTCTCTCTCAATCGCTCTCCCCTCTCCTCTCGTCTTCATCTTTATCGCTCTCTCTCTCTCTCTCTCCTCAGTTTCTCCCATCTCTCTCTCGCTCTCTCTCTCCTCTCTCTTCCTCTCTCTCTCTCTCTCTCTCGCTCTCTCCTCATCTTCTCACTCTCTCACTCTCTCATTCCTCTCTCTCTCTCTCTCTCTCTCTCTCTCTCTCTCTCTCTCTCTCTCTCTCTCTCTCTCTCTCTCTCTCGAAGAAGAAGAAGAAGAAGAAGAGAGAAGAATTATCATCAAATATCTAAAGAGAACAAACTTCCTTCTCCCACAAACTCAACGCGCAAATTTATCGTTAGGATGTTTTTATTGTTCGCGAAAGCGATGTGACTTTTCCTAATCTTGTCTAGCAACCCGTACTACAGGGCAGGCGGGCTGCCTCCATCCTTCTCACATCTAAACATGCCAACTGTGGGTTTGCGCTGGAAAGATGCGGACAATCTATCGTACTATACGTATAATGGATCGTGTTAATGTTTTAAGAACTAAAAAGTAAGATGGAAAAGAACAGGATATTTTCTTTGCCCTAACCTGACCCCACCTAACCATCTTATACATTGCCTTGTGCGAAGCAAATAACACGATCAGCAGCAGCATGTAAACAATTTTTAAAACGAGATTATTTTCTCTTGAGAAGTTTTGAATTAGGTTCCCTCTTGTGTCAATTAAACTTGGCATAAAATATCACTCATCCGATTACAAATAAATAAGAGATTGATTAATTGGTAAATATTTCAGGGGAAGAAACTTTTGTTCGCTAACGCCTAATTACCTCCCTTACAATAATAGGCACGATAAATGCTAATAATAATAATAGATTATGGACTATCAGGTGACGGTTAAAATATTTTATTTTTAAAAAATATTATTCTTTTAGTTCTTTCTCTTTTTTTTCCATTTTTGGACACTAAATAATATTTTTCAAATAAAAAAACTGTAATAAACATAATTAAAGGTAAATGAAATATGTGCCTACGATATGATCGCGATTGATTTCATTTTTTAAATTATTATTATTATTATTATTATTATTATTATTATTATTATTTATTATTATTATTAATGTATCATCATTGATATTATTTTGGAACAGATATAGCCAATTATATTTAGCAAATGAATAAAGGCTAAAAGGTTTTTTTAAAGAAAGTTATTTCTCTCTCTCTCTCTCTCTCACATAGCGTAATTATGTCCCTTTACAAGTTACCCGTTTGAAACTTGCTTCCACAAATACTGATAGCATACATGCTGCCTAGCAGATAAAATTAAAGCACGTGGTCTCTGTATATCTATTATCTATAAATAATATGCGATCTGTTGCAGTTACCTGTTAATGGATGCAGTAGATTTTTAAACTTCATCGCTTGACGCGATACTGAATATCTGGAGTACATCAACAAACTGTTAAAAGCCTTCTTCATATACCGAACCATGTCAGCAACAGCAAAAGCAACTTTTATTTGATTACATGTCAGCGCATTCACGGACATAGACGATCTCCCTGGTGAATTATCAGCACCTCAGACAGAACACAAGAAACTTCTACGCTCAGAATTTTGAATAAATATTTCGACTAAAAACAGTTTTTTTTTATATTATCCATATCATTATAATTTTTTTAAAATTTGCTTTTAAAATTATTTTAAAAATAGTTTACAATAAAACAAAAGGTTTTTTTAGAATTTGATATTATGGAAATTGTATACAGTCAGTAAATATCTGATTAACCTTCTTGTCGTTTTTGCTGAAACATTCTCTTATTAAAGGTTATACGAATATATGGAAAAAAAAACAGCATCTATACGCATGTATTGTATCTGTATTTCGGACAGTAACAGTTTTAATACTATTAAGAAAAGATCGATAATTAATACATTTATTAAATCTTCATTGAGATACAGCTGTATCAAGTCAGCGAATTTTTTCCAAAAAGTCACCATTTGCGGTAATGTTGGTGCCAGAGTTACGGTTCTTTAGTGCCATCGTCACGTCCGCGAGTGCTCCCGTCCGGCTCAAAACTATCACAATCGGTAGAACGGGCTTTTCAGTTGATGAGGTAACCTGTGTCGCACATCCCTGACCATGGAGACAAGCACCTGCTCGAAACACCGACAATGAAAACTTCTCCTAATCATAAAACATCAGAAAATGTCGGCCGCAGACTTTGAGTGTGAATAATCCTACAGTTACACATGTACCCTGACCTACCTCTATGCAATGGAACCAGTCCAAAGATCACGTGGTCTTCCGGGTTAGAAAAGGGGATACTATGAAACTGCTATCGATTAGCTCTTCAACAACACCACAGGCTCGATCAGACTTCCTCGCAAAATGGCAGATAGCCACAGCAATGGAGACGTCCGGCTGAAGTCTGCGGAAACACGTCGAGACAGGACTTGCCGCCGGGCGCTGGACGATCATCAACTGATATTCTAACGAATTTTGAGACGACTTCCGCCCCCAACCCTGTATGTGGCCTATCCGTCCGCTGAACTTTAAATGGAAAACACGTCAGAATTAGCGTGATTCCTGCGCTCACATCGTCAAATTCAAATACAATTTGTGGCCCCCCCAAGGGAATCAGTTTTGCTGTATGACGTCGCTAGATGGACTACGTCAAGATACAAGATGCTCCATTACAACCATTAGATTTACCTGACGTTTGAACTTCTAAGCGTTCAGGTGATATCGCTGTGTTATATCAGCAGTAGGCTGACAACCGTTTCTGTGCTGCATATTAAACCAAAGCTGGTGCTATGTTACGTAGTGGAAACGAAATTGGATGTTTAGAGAGTAAAAAATTGAAGATGTAATCTACTGTATAGCAAATACGGCCATCGTTATTTGTGATAGCTTACTCCGCCCGGTATTTCTGTCTCAGTGCAGGCCACTACTTTTCTCGGTTTTCCAAGCTGTGCGCTCGTCGAAAAGCGTCATCAATACAAGTCTATCTTCCTTTTCTTTGGCGGGCTGGGGAAGGTAGTGTGTATAGCTCGAGGGAAATAGGTTTCATTGACTCAAAGCCAATGAAGTTCCACTGGCGACTTTGGTTGACTTCTACTTTTTGTGTGTGTGTGTGTCTAATTCCCCTGGATTTCTTAACTTAATTGCCAACGAACAATCTGCCGTTGGATATTTTTGCTCTGTATAAAGGTTGCTCGGCTCTCTTTCCGTGTCTTGATGAATCGTTGGCACAACTCGTCGTCCGGTCCTCGCTTACCGGGCAAACGTTCACATCAGGGAGGCGAAGCATATTCGCCGCGTTCTGTCGACAAGAACCGCCCCCCCACCTGTCAGCGAGGAAATTGACTTTTCTCTGAAAACGAGAACTGTCTACTCAACACCGCACCGCTAGAGGGAGTTACAGAGAGAGAGAGAGAGAGAGAGAGAGAAGAAGAGAGAGAGAGAGATGACGTCAGTGTATATTATATAGAGAGATGACGTCTTATTATAGAGAGAGAGATACCTCAGTTTATATATAGAGAGAGATGACGTCAGTCGAGAGAGAGATAACCTCAGTTATAATAGGGAGAGATGACGTCAGTTATATATATAGAGAGAGATAACCTCAGTTATATATAGAGAGAATGACGTCAGTTACAGAGAGAGGATAACCTCAGTTATATATAGGGAGAGATGACGGTCAGTTATATATAGAGAGACGACGTCAGTTATATATAGAGAGAGAGGACGTCAGTTATATATATATGAGAGATGACGTCATTATATATAGAGAGAGATGACGTCAGTTACAGAGAGAGAGATAACCACCTCAGTTATATATGGGAGAGATGACGTCAGTTATATATAGAGAGAGATGACGTCAGTTACAGAGAGAGAGATAACCTCAGTTATATATAGGGAGAGATGACGTCAGTTATATATACAGAGAGATGACGTCAGTTATATATAGAGAGACGACGTCAGTTATATATAGAGAGAGATGACGTCAGTTACAGAGAGAGATAACCTCAGTTATATATAGGGAGAGACGACGTCAGTTATATATAAAGAGAGATGACGTCAGTTATATATAGAGAGACGACGTCAGTTATATATAGAGAGACGACGTCAGTTATATATAGAGAGAGATGACGTCAGTTACAGAGAGAGAGATAACCTCAGTTATATATAGGGAGAGATGACGTCAGTTATATATATAGAGAGATGACGTCAGTTACACAGAGAGAGAGATGACGTCAGTTATATATAGAGAGCGACGTCAGTTATATATATAGAGAGAGATGACGTCAGTTACAGAGAGAGAGATAACCTCAGTTATATATAGGGAGAGATGACATCAGTTATATATAGAGAGAGATGACGTCAGTTACAGAGAGAGAGATAACCTCAGTTATATATAGGGAGAGATGACATCAGTTTATATATAGAGAGACGACGTCAGTTATATATAGAGAGAGATGACGTCAGTTACAGAGAGAGAGATAACCTCAGTATATATAGGGAGAGATGACGTCAGTTATATATATATAGAGAGATGACGTCAGTTACACAGAGAGAGAGAGATCTCAGTTATATATAGAGAGACGACGTCAGTTATATATAAGAGACGACGTCAGTTATATATATAGAGAGAGATGACGTCAGTTACAGAGAGAGAGATAACCTCAGTTATATATAGGAGAGAGACATCAGTTATTATAGAGAGAGATGACGTCAGTTACAGAGAGAGAGATAACCTCAGTTATATATAGGGAGAGATGACGTCAGTTATATATAGAGAGACGACGTCAGTTATATATAGAGAGAGATGACGTCAGTTATATATAGAGAGAGATGACGTCAGTTATATATATATATAGAGAGATGACGTCAGTTATATATAGGGAGAGATGACGTCAGTTATATATATAGAGAGATGACGTCAGTTATATATAGAGAGAGATGACGTCAGTTACAGAGAGAGAGATAACCTCAGTTATATATAGGGAGAGATGACGTCAGTTATATATAGAGAGAGATGACGTCAGTTACAGAGAGAGAGATAACCTCAGTTATATATAGGGAGAGATGACATCAGTTATATATAGAGAGACGACGTCAGTTATATATAGAGAGAGATGACGTCAGTTACAGAGAGAGAGATAACCTCAGTTATATATAGGGAGAGATGACGTCAGTTATATATATATAGAGAGATGACGTCAGTTACACAGAGAGAGAGAGATGACGTCAGTTATATATAGAGAGACGACGTCAGTTATATATAGAGAGACGACGTCAGTTATATATATAGAGAGAGATGACGTCAGTTACAGAGAGAGAGATAACCTCAGTTATATATAGGGAGAGATGACATCAGTTATATATAGAGAGAGATGACGTCAGTTACAGAGAGAGAGATAACCTCAGTTATATATAGGGAGAGATGACGTCAGTTATATATAGAGAGACGACGTCAGTTATATATAGAGAGAGATGACGTCAGTTATATATAGAGAGAGATGACGTCAGTTATAATATATATATAGAGAGATGACGTCAGTTATATATAGGGAGAGATGACGTCAGTTATAGATATAGAGAGATGACGTCAGTTATATATAGAGAGAGATGACGTCAGTTACAGAGAGAGAGATAACCTCAGTTTATATATAGGGAAGATGACGTCAGTTATATATAGAGAGAGATGACGTCAGTACAGAGAGAGAGATAACCTCAGTTATATATAGGGAGAGATGACGTCAGTTATATATATAGAGAGATGACGTCAGTACACAGAGAGAGAATAAAAAGATTTTAAAAAATCAATTTGTTGCTTGTAAAGTTTTTTTACATGAATGCTGTAGTTCCCTCGCGTTGTTCAAATACGATTTAATAACTAACTGCCAGACTTTTAAACTAAAAAGTGGCCAACAATCGCTCCCTGGAGATTTTCTCGCGTGCCGTGCCTGAGGGTATAGCGGCGGACAGACTGGACTTCAGAAGGCCGACCGAGTGAGACAAAATCTTTCGCGTGTTGTTTGCCCACGCGAAATAATAACGATTCGCATTTAATGCGTAGTTTAGCGACACAATAAAGGCTTTGATAGAATAGGGGCAAGAAGGTACATGGCTAACTTACTGGAATTTCAGTTGGGAGCTCCATGTATGGAGCAGCTCCGGAAGGTTCGATTTTCAGTATCAAATCAAAGCCACCAAATAATCGCGCTACGCATTCTGATTGATTACTAATTCGAATTTAAATCGATTTTCGGTTAGTTACCATTCTTTTTTTTTTCCTTCTCTCTGGAACTAAGGTTCTGTCGCCCACAGGAAAGCTTCTCTCGTCTGTTCGGTGCATGTTGGGAGGGGGCGCACCCAGATAGAGCCACCTACACCTTTCCCAAGCATTAGGTCAACGCCTCAGGGTTGAAGTCTGTGGCTAAAACGTCATGAGAAACGAAACCAAGAAATTCGACCAGGGGAAATCTCACCGAAATTCCGTGGTCGTATTTACGTTCGTCTTAAAGCCAATTCTCAAGAAACAAAACTTACAGGATGGATGCAGCACCCGAAATAACCCTAACACGCCGGACCATCTCGATACCAGGTAAGTTATCCTCGGGTCCTGATTTCGTAAAGATCTTAAACTAATTTTTTTTTTTAAAATTCCTACTTCAGCGAGCTTAGCCCGGCTGACAGCATCAGCATGAGTTTATCTTCAGAAACTGAGCCGACCATATCGATCACGTGTCTGGCATGATGGAGTTTTTCCTGCTCATCGTAAAGGTAAACGAGATGCAGGCTCATCCGTTTTAGCAGAACCAAGCATTTATGACGTAACAGACAGGTGACTGGCGAAGATATTCACGTGGGCTGTTTCGAGCGCCGCGAGCTAATTGTAGATATCTGCTTAGAATATGAGAAAGATTCTATCCATCTGCCTGAAGAAGACGATCTTGAATGTAAGGGAAGATGAACAGATTTTGATTGTTGTTGTTTTTTTTTTTCTTTTCTGTTTTAAAGCAGAATTGTTTTAAATGAAAATGACGTTTGACGGTTAAATAAAACGACATCGTATGGAGATTCAGTGAGCTTGAAAACGGCGTCTGTTCATCTGCGGATGGGAACAGTCCAGCCTTACATCTGGGACAACAGACAGAGACAAGAGACACACGGGCTGTTTGAGAGCCGTCCGTCAGTTATATGCAGATAGCTGAATCTTTTACGGACCCCCTGCTGTCGCTTCCTCTCGATTTGCATGAATGATTTTTTATAATTGCTTTTTAAAAAAAAAAGAAAAAATAGATACATAATATTTTAAACCGCCAATGTTAGGGTAGTGCGGAGTAACGTGAGTCTCGTTCTCATCACTAGGCTACCTTTCAGGGGTTTAGTAACGCCATCTAGCGGCAACCAGTTTGCGTGTCGCCGCGTCTTTCCGTTCTTGGACGCCATTTGGATTTGTTCCGGCCGGTAAGCAGTAGATTTTATGATATCTGGACGGCGCGTCGTTTTACAGCAGAAGTATTATGTGAAATTTGAATGATATTTTCCCTTCTTACGGTTATGCTAACCAGCTGTTTGACCCCCCCAACCTGCATATGTTGTGCCAAGAGAGAATTTTGCAGGGCCGCCTGGGGCAAAGGGAATCAACTGAAATGGGGTAACGTGGACGACGTCTTTCTTAGCATAAATGGATATAATTCGTTAGAAACACTTTAAAAATTCAAAAGGCTTCAACTGATTATTGTTTAAACAGAAAATGCGTAAGTGTAAAAGGTTTTCTGTTATTCTACTTTTGCCTAGAACGTGTAGAAACGAGCACTGATCGTCCACTCTACAGATGGAATAGCGACGGGCCGCCGAAGAAGTTTTGAAGGTGGACCCACACTGCACAAGAGACTGAAACCTGTGTTTATTTCCCTATTGATCTCTTCATCGCCGTGCCACAGGTAGAAAGTCAGATAACGAAGCCAGATGTCTGAAATACCTGTTCCACCGCGCAGGACCCAAAGTTGTTCCGCCATGTACCAGGCAGACACAATATAGTGTTTATTCATCAGCGCAACACACTTTCTCTGTAAGTTCGACGATGTATGCAAACAAACGGAAATAATTCCAGGCAATCAAGGTGAAGAAACCAGCGACATGGCGTTGTAATGGGTACCCGGAATCGCTTAATTACATCCGTAGCTCTAATTCCACTTTAGATCAGAAGGACGTGATCCGGTTGCAGAATAGATGATTCTAGTCAACACCATCAGCAATGTGTAGAAGCATCCAGATTCTATAACGTTTGTTTAGTTCACATTTATCCGACCCCTCCCTCCGCCTTTCTGTCGACTCGAGAATCTCTAGTCTTTTGCATTAAGCGACACAGCCAGTCAGCCCATACTCCGATTTCCATCACCTGTCGGTTCGTTGGCAATGCATTTTTTAGATTCCGAGCTAACAAACAAGATAAGATTTCGTTGCTGCCACCAGATATTGCCAGAGAGATCTCTAGTACCCTCTAGATCCGCTAGGGTCAGTCAGTGACGCGCTCAACTGCTGGCATCTTCGCCAAAAACAGAATAGTACCAACTGCGATGAAGAGTCGACTGTCTGTCGCTGCCGATCACAATTAAGTGGAAGAAAATGAAACTTTTCTTCAAGTTAGCTTCGTGAAACTTGATAATTTTCGACTATTAAATCTCCCAGCAGCAAAAATCACCGTACGTATTATTAACGTCTGCTTGAAATAGTTTTCCAATATTCACATATAATGTTAATTTAGGGGGGTAGTGGCGGATAGTACCAAAAATTATGTACATCTAAATGTGAGAGGGTTAATAGTTCTCAAAGCTGTACCTCCTTTTCTTGTTCTTGCGAAGGCCTGTGGTAGAGTGGCTCACGAAAGTTTCGTAGACTCTAAAGGCTCGAGTTAATCTGAACGCCATTTATTTCTAGGCTTTTCTCGTATTTCTTTGAAGTTTTGCATTTGGTGCGAATAAAGTCCCAGGGTTAACCTCGTTATTGTTTCTCCCTGTGATTAATTAGGCCGCACTGCTTTCATTAGGACCGACGCCACGATTTTTTTCCCAACAGAGTCCTCGATTATGACGAATTGGCTTTACGATAGCGCGGTCCAGAAGGCTGGGCAGCCGGTCAACCTCTCTAATCGCAAAGTCGGGATCTTCTCAACAGGTGGGGGGGGAAATAATAAAGGGCATCAGAGAGACGCTGGAGTTACCACGCCGACGGATAAAACGCTTCTCGTGCCCGAAGATAGAAAGGTTAATTTATTTAGTAAAAAAAAGCAAATGAAAGAAACATTATCCATGCCAGGTGAATTTGCGAAACATTTCGAATGTTGCCCTGGCAACTCAAAACTAGCAATTTCCCGTTCAAGCAGAAGAGGAAACCTCAAGAATTACAAAGGCATAAAAATAGCTACAACGATTCGTTTTTGAAAACAAAATGGCGTGGC
This sequence comes from Nautilus pompilius, assembly GCA_018389105.1. Taxonomy (NCBI): domain Eukaryota; kingdom Metazoa; phylum Mollusca; class Cephalopoda; order Nautilida; family Nautilidae; genus Nautilus; species Nautilus pompilius. The sequence goes on along the minus strand of JACATO010000277.1, from coordinate 6,237 downwards.
GGCTGGCGAGTGTAGTGATTGATAATCGATGCTTCATCAAGCCTATCGTCTGTATATAACTTCCGGCAGGATATTATTTTTCGTTGTTTTGATGTTTGATTAAAAATACGTGATTGTTCTGCAGACAGTGATTATTATGTATAACACCGTATAACACTCAAAGTAATTAGAGAGAGAGGAGAGAGACGGAGAGAGAGAGAGAGGGAGAGAGAGAGAGGACCAAGAGAGAGATGAGAGAGATGACAGGATTGGAGAGATAGAGAGATCCAGAGGAGAGAGAGAGAGAGAGAGAGAGAGAGAGAGAGAGAGAGAGATCCAAATATCATTTTTCCACCAATTGGGAATTAAAATTCTCTTCCGCGTGCTTCATTACCGTAAACACAAACGAACAAATAATTCCACTGTTTTGATTCGTTTAAGACAAGCGCCACTGTCGCTGGCAGAATCCATCCATGCTTGCCATCTTGTATTAGCTCATTTTATTGTGAAGCAAACCTCTCTTTTTAGGTATTGATGCGGTTCAGTAGTCTTGCAAGAATGTTTTGTTACTATGACAACCCTTGTAAGTCATCATACAGCCAAGGATTTAGGCCAGGCTGAAGTCACTTTGTTTGTCGTCATGTATAAGATTGTCATGGCAACAAAAAACTTTGCTATTTGGTTACTGAGCGTGACCCGAGAACCTCCCCCCCCCACACACACACACACACACGCGGCGGTGTGGCCGAGAACTATTAGCGTCATCGGTCGGAGAACTCGCAGACATCAATCATTTCTGGAGTGTGTTTATTCGGGTAATGAAGATAAATATCATTTAGCATCATTCAGTCTTTTTGTTTGTTTGTTGGAAGGTAGTTTTTGATTGAATATTAATGGCACTAATTAGAAATACCCTGTAAAACAAGCCCCATACGTTTGTGTGTGTGTGGCTATATCGGTTCCACGTTCGTGTATAGTTAATATGCGGAAGCCAGCCACCCGGATTCTTCGCTTAGGCTGGATAAATGCATGCGATTTCCCCAAGTGCTTGCCTCGGAAAATGAATTTACTCTCTCTGTTCCCCATAAGAGAAAAGAAATACAATATTCTTCCTCTCTGGGCCGCTAACAGAGGCTTTTGTAATTCGATATTAAGGGAACCAATAGCTCTTGTATAGTCCATTGTGATCGCGCGGAAGACACGTGACGTCTTTTACAGTCATCCTGAGTAATCTCCTTTTGTTCGTTCTTCTGAAATAGAGGGAGGAAAGAAAATCTGAATGGGTGGGAAACAACAGAAGACGGAAGACCAGTCTCTTGTTAGACGAGAATTGCTCAATTTTTAAGATCAGCTGGATTTACTTATCTTCCTCTACAGCTTTTTGACTACTCTGTTAAGCTTTTTTAAGCCGAAGAGATTTAGAAGCCTAACGGGCTTCCTGTGGGCAAATCCAAAGATGCGTCTATGCATATTAACTCTACTTAGGCCACTTGTCAGGTATTGGGTCGGATCTTAAACTGGATCCCACACCCGTCTCGTCGGTGTTTATGCGGACATTAGATGCTACGGTACGCTGGAGTTACTCTGTTAGAAACGCTCAAAGCCTTCAGCCTCCCAGAAGATTCATATCAAACGGATAAAGCCGTGCCATACCGACACGTGTTATTAGCCAGCATGACTGCATGCCCGCGTGCTTTAAACTCACTGAAGGGATGTGACAGGGCTTCCCAGTTACCGTTTTACTTTCCATATTAGCAGCGTAAACGTCCTCATTAAGGATACAGAGAGAGAGAGAGGGGGGTAAATACTGAAGATTAGGAAAAGTCGTCACCTTCAAGACCGAGGAAGCGTGGATAGGGTCCGTTTGGCTGCAAGAATACAAACCCGATGGTCATGGAATCAGATGGAATTTTAAGAAAAGGGTTAAAGTTATGGTTGTATATTTTCTCTTAGATAAGACCATATACGGACAACATTCAAAGCGCAGCCAATAACGAAGCAGAAGCTAAAGGGCTGGCGAGCCCGTAACCTTGGTTTCATAGTGAAGGGAATAGTATTAAAAAAAAAGAAAAAAGAAATCAATTTCCCGTTGGAAATGAGTTTAGAGAAGAAGGAACTGTGTAACTGACCACCATGCCGCAGCTGTTCGCTCCTCCAAACGAGAGGAAACACGTTCAATTGAAAACTAGCAAAAGATTCATTAAAATATTTGCATTCCGAGAACCTCGATGGCGCTGATATCTACGCGGTCGTCGAGGGAGAACAGCCGCCCCGAGCCCCTGGTGCAACACTTGACTCGGCACATTAGAAGTTGTCTAGCCAGGCCTATTTAGTCTGTCCAGGCGCATCTTTCAGCTTCCCGGCTCGGAATAATCAAGATCTCGTCTCTCAGACCTAATCTTTTCAGCCCAGCAAGTAACGTAGCCACAAGGCTTTAGAGGATGGAGAATGCACCCAAACCGAAGTAGTATTCGCAACATAATTACTTACATCAAAACGCCATTGCAATTTACCGGGATGATATTTCGGATCCCTGGCTAATCAGAAACGTATTAAGCTGCAGTGACTTACACGATAAACTAGTTATGCGCATCTAACTACAGACGGACAATTTTAATGTTTTTTTCCGCAACAAAAGAGAACAGAAAATCACTCTAGTGCAAATATTAGATCCCCACCTCCGCCAAATAAACGTGGCAATGTTCCCTTTCAGCTCGTTGGGAACCACAGGAAAAAGAAACTTCGAGGTAAGCACCTGAATAAACCACACCTTTCTAGTCTGAAAGGGAAGGAGCTGGGCAGCCGGTTACCACTTTAGGGGTAGGATAGCTCTGATTCATAAAACAGCTGCAAGCGCCACGCCTCGAACCGATCTAGCTACATGGCATCCACATCCCACTTCACAGAATAGGGTTTAAACTTCTAATTTTTATACCCAATACTTTGCAACACTCGCAAGAAAACAAAAGGATAAGCAGAAGCGAGGCCGCTCGGCTAATGTTCGGCTGGGGTTCTGTGTGGAATAGCTAAATCCGTCTGCTACCGAAGTTGGATGCTTTCAGCATCTTGGTCAGACATCACTATTCTACTCTTTCCAAACACTTTCGTCCGGTCTCTGGCTAGCACGGTTGCCGCGTCCATCTCTGGTTCACTTCTCTGATCGAATGGATGGAACCCCTTAAGGGCTTTGGTCGAACTGAACAAGTTCAGTCTGAGCTCATGGTTCTATACATAAGTTTGGAAAGTCTGTTTGCTAATGCCCCAGCTGTGTGGTGCGTGTATGCGTGTGTATCTCCGAGGAGAAGGGAATGGAGGTTGGTGGCCGAAAACGTGTAGGGGCCGAAGCCCGGTGCGGAGCGTTAGGCCTAAAAGGCCGGGAAGCCAAAAACCAATCTTGGGAATAAAGGCTTCAGCACGTCAAGTCCGCTTACTTAGCTTTCTATAGGTTGCAGAAGACTCTATTCCATCTTTCGCCCTTTATGCTCTATTCACCGGCGGCCCCCTTTTTATTTTAGCGTGATTTCCATCAAGCTTTTTTTCTATTTTTTGTTTTAAATGGTGAGGTTAGCCAAGGCTACGTTATTTGATCCTTCATTTTAGGTTTCGCTGGAGACTTTCCTCTATATCCTACCTAACCACGCCTCTCATTTGACAGAATTGTACGCTGGCATCTCTTCATTGAGCTGGTGTGACTCGGCTGGGATCTCATTAAATCTCCCTAGTCTGATGGCCAAACTGTCCGAGAGATCAGACCCTTAGACTAGGTAGTAGTGACAGCCGGTCTCGCCGAGCGTCATACAGAACATCCCCGCGGTAGCCCCTTATTTACTTTTTTACTGCATGTGGCCAGATTTTACCCAAGCCGAGGCAATTTCTAATACGAAAAGCGTGAAATGCATTGGTTTGGCCGTATGGTATAAATACAAAGAAACCTCGCAAGACTCTCTAGTGATTGTTCACCGATTACTTCCGGGAATGAAGCCATTATTCATGGGATTCGGCAGAAATACACGAAGCAACAATATGACAGTTGTTTGCCGGTACTGCGCAGCTTCAGACTGTTACCAGGAAAACCTCCACGTCTTTAAGGGTTCCAGGAATTCCCTAATACATGTCTTTACTCACGGTTTTCCTGCCGCTTGATATCAGTTACTGTCTACGTAGATCAATCGGTAGAACATGAGGCATACGTTATCGAACACCCACGTGTGTTACTTTCGCTTTGCTTCCTCCGTTCTCTGAGAGAAGCGGGTAGCAGGGTCCGTGGTGGTTTAGGTTTCGTTGAAACTCAACTCACTTCTATATTTAACAGTTCGCTACCTCCCGGAACATCAGCAACACCCTCCCCTTTATTTGTCAGTATTTCCTCTGTTTATAATTTAAACATCGTTTTAATACGAACGCGCAGTTGCATCCACTAATTGCTCCGACACGTTCAATAACCGCAGATGTATTGTTGTCATCCATAACCTTCATAACTGTTGGCATGATGATTACTCATAGGGGTATTTATTAAGGATGGCAAAGGTAACAAACATCCCCTTGTTGCGAAACCTTCAGCGGCAGATCGACAACTATTTCACAATAACAGAAGAGCTCCCGACCAAGGAGGAAATCTAAAAAGTGGAGTTGTACGTGTAAATTACGGATTTCCAGCGAAAATACCAGAACGAGGGATTTACTTCTCCTCTTGGCATTTGAACGTCGCGTCGTCGTCGTCTCTCTCTCTCTCGCCCTCTCTCTCTCCCTCTCCTCTCTCTCCTCTCCATCTCTCTCGCCTCTCTCTCTCCTCCTCTCTCTCTCTCTCTCGATCTCTCTCTCTCTCTAACCCTTCCCTCCCATCTTTATCTCCATCTGTAATCTCTCACTCTCGCTTTCTCTCTCTCTCTCTCTCTCCTCTCTCCGCTCTCCTCTCTCTCTCTCGCTCTCCTCTCTCTCTCGCTCTCATCTCTCTCTCAGTCCTCTCCTCTCCATCCTCTCGATCTCCTCTCTCTCTCCGAGCTCTCTCGCCAACTCCCTCCCATCGCTTATCTCTCTGTATCGCATCTCTCGCTTTCTCTTCTCTCGCTCTCTCTCCTCTCTCTCTCTCTCCATCAATCATCATCTATCTCCATCATCTCCTCTCTCCTCTCTCTCGCTTCTCTCTCGCTCTCATCTCTCTCTCTCTCTCTCTCTCTCCTCTCTCTCTCTCTCTCTCTCTCTCTCTCTCTCTCTCTCTCTCTCTCTCTCTCTCTCTCTCTCTCTCCTCTCTCCATCTCTCTCTCTCGCTCGTCTCTCTCTTCTCTTTTTCTCACTCTCTATTGAATGTCCTTAATCGGGGCTAAATCTGGAACCGGGTAAATTATTTTTTTTTCTTTCTCTAGCCGTCATTCGCCTTCTCGTCCTGCGAAATGCTATTATCACCCCGAGGTACCTGTCTCGGGGTTCCAGGGGAGTCGTGCTCTGATGTTTAATATTTCCGTGGTATTAAGCATCGGCTTCCTGTCGCGAGATACGGAATCGTCAAAATCTGATTCAAGGCTGAAGTTTGTTCCCGTTGTCCCACAAATATTCCAATTCCAGTAACATCCTGGTCACGGACAGGGTTGGGAGGTGCAGTGCGGACAAGGTCGTTGCAAGCCACCATTACGGTTATAGTGACGTCATCGATATGCTGTTTGCTTATGACGTAAGCTACGCACTCCACGTGAATGGACCAAATTATGCAACCACGTGACCGGTTAAGAAAAACTTGCATAGTAGCAGGATGAGTTGCCTACATTAGCCGGTTGGGCAATCGGTTTTATCTAAGTTTTATGTTTTAGAAAAAAACGTTAAACATTTAAAAAATATTGCTAATAATAAACCCTAACGCAAATCTCATTTAAGTGTGTGCATGTGCGCGTGTGTGTGTGAGTGATAATATTAATATCTCCAATGTTTAATTTCTCCTAAGACACGTAAACTGTATGCGTGTATTAATGTGTCTGTGATCGTGCTTTGTCCTTTAATTCTGGACACCACAAAGAGGAAGCTGGTAAATCAATACAGCCGCCGCCATGTGCACATGTTTGCTCACGATCCAGCTCGGCCAGCGTCCGCTAATTCGACAACCCACAAAGGGGACAAAATTCCCTCGCCGATTCCTGCAGGGAGATTCACCGAAACCGTGGTTTCGCCAGAGATGACCACATGAACAACAAAGATTACCTGCTACGTCATCTGGACCCCAAGTGCAATCACATTAGGAGGGGATATCTGTTGAAGACCTTTCTCCGA
>JACATO010000276.1:0-41894 GCA_018389105.1 Nautilus pompilius | reverse complement strand
CAAAGCCAAAAGGCCAACGCTTTGTCACCAATACCAAGCAGTGAGCACATTGAATATAAATTGAAGCGATTGAGGTGTCAAGAAACGTTTAAACTCACTGCTGCGGAGCAGCAACACTACTGTGGCCTGCCAACCCTTCACAGCCAGCGATCTGTGGTCTCGACCCATCCAAAGCGGCCACCCAGACAATATACATCCATGACTGCTGCACCATCTAGGCCCCAGAGCGCTTGAGTTACTGAAGGACATGTACAACCAGTCGTGGACTACTCACGAGGTCCCGCAGGTCTGGAGAGTTGCCGACATCTAACCAGTTCCAAAAGCGGGCAAAAACCCACAACGACTCGACTTTACCGCCCTATCTCCTTGACCTTGGTCATCGGTAAGGGGATGGAAAGGCTGGTCTGTAATAGACTGAGGTTCCTCACTGAAGACCAAAGACTACTATCTGAGAAGCAGGCAGGCTTCCGCACACGGTGAAGTACAGAAGACCAGCTGCTGCGCCTGTCACAATCCATCAGTGATGGGTTCCAAAGAAGCTGATGGAGCGCACCCTGTTAACCCTTATCGACTACTCCAAGGCATAAGATGGGGTCTGGCAGGACGCACTACTCCTAAAAATGGTTAAAAAAGGAGTACCGGTGGAATTCGTCCAATGGACCCAGGCATGGCTCACCAACCGTCTCAATTGGGTCACCTTCGATGGGGAAAAAAGCGTCAAAAAGGTCTTTAAACAAGGTGTCTCCCAAGGTTCGGTGGTGTCCTCCCTCTTGTTCCTGTTCTATATCGACAACCTACAGGAAGAACTGGGGGATGTCAACGTTAGCATGTTTGCTGACGACGTAGCCATCTGGAGCAGGGACCGAAGCCTTACAGCCGCAGAATGCAGAATGCAGCTGGCACTCAACACCGTGGAGAGCTGGAGCCAGAAATGAAAAATGGCACACTCTGTCCAGAAGACTGAGTGCGCGTTCTTTTCAACCAACAACCACGAGGCCAAGTGGCGGCCGATGCTGCAAGTAGGAGACAAAACCCTCAGCTACAACCCCACACCCAAATTCTTAGGGGTTACGTACGACCGCCAGTTATCCTTCACCACACATACCAACAACATCAGCAGCAAAGTGAAGAGGCAGGCAGGAGCCCTACGGAGGCTGGCCTCCACAGATTGGGGCTGTGATCGCCAAACCCTTCGCTCTACCTATATCGCAATCAGCCGCTCCCTTGTAGAATATGCAGCTGCCGCCTGGATCCCCTGGATCTCGGCCACCAACCTTGATCAGCTCGAGGCTAGCCAGCGGTTCGCCGCACATGCAATTACTGGGCAGCTGAGAACCACCCCAACAGAGGCCATCCTAGCTGAGGCCAACCTACCCACCATAGACACGAGAGCAAAACAGCTGAGCTGCATCTCCTTGGAGAAATCCTTCCGGCTCAACCCGGCTAACCCCCGGCACCAAATTCCTCTGCAACCGGTCACCCACCATACGAAACAAGGTAGCTGGAGGGAATAGGCGATGACGCTGTGGCGCTCCATATTCAACACCAAAACCCCAGCCGCATTCCCAGATCTGATGCCACCGGCTCGACGCAGGAACTCTCGAAATTTGAGATAGATGAGCTTAAATCAACTGACAAAGAGGTGAATTTACAAAGAGCAATTGAGCGTCTTGGTGCGGATTGGCGAACATACGACCTTATCGTCTACACTGACGGCTTGGCGACAACCGGAAACGCAAATGGCGGTGGCGGCATTATAGTCACCACTGGCCACCCAAGTGATCCCACGGTCCTCCGATCCCTCTCCATCCCGGCCGGACAGTGGTGTTCGTCCTTCCAAGCTGAGATGAAGGGGGTCAGAACAGCCCTTCAACACCTAACGACCCTATCTGAGGCACGCAAAGTTCGCATCGTCACCATCAGCATGTCTGTTCTCTTGAGGATCCAAAACCTCCACCCCTCAACATGACCGACGAGAGGGATATTCTGGAGCACCTGCTCACCCTCCACCGGAACAATTGCCACGTCACCTTTACCTGGTGCCCCAGCCACTGCGGGGTACCGGGCAATGAGCTGGTGGACACCAAGGCTAGAGAAGGGGCAGAAGGCGATCAGACGTAAACCGACTGGCACTACGATGCGACGAAAGCAGCCATTCGACGCAACAACCGCAATGCGCCTATTCAGCACCCCTGGCTGAGGCTGATCTACAGACTCCGAGGGTAAAATCTCAACCGCAAGGAAGAGAACAACCTGAACCGACGGGACCAGGTCACCCTCAGCCGGTTGCGGAGCGGCCACCACCCAGACCTAAAATACTGGTTGAAGATAAATCGCGCAGCGGATGACGTGTGCAGGAAGTGTGGCTTGAGAGGAGTACTCTGAAGATCGAAAAGACAGACCGCGGCATGAAGCTTCTGAATGGCCGCTTAAGAGCAGACGTTCTCGATTCTGAGGCATGCAGAGACTTTACCCTTGGTGAGGTCAAAGCGGCGCTACAGAGCCTGAACCCCACAAAGGCGCCTGGATCCGACATGCTCCATCCAAGATTCCTCCATCATCTCAGCCCTATGGCAGAATCTGCCCTACTAACGATCTTCAACTCATCCTGGTCGTCGACCACAGTACCACAAAGCCGGAAAAGATCAGCAGCGGTTGGACAGCTATAGGCCCATCTCACTAACCTCAATGGTGGGAAAGGTGATGGAGCGGCTAGTGACGAACCGCCTACGATTCCTAGCGGAGTCAAAAAGCATCTTCAATCAGAACCAAGCGGGCATCAGGGCTGGACGCAGCACAGAAGACCAGCTTCTCCGCCTATCCCAGTCCATCAGTGATGGCTTTTCAGGACCTTGCTAGCCCTGATTGACTACTCAAGAGCCTACGACAAGGTGTGGCGAGATGTGCTCCTTCTCAAAATGCAACAGTGCAGTGTCCCGACCAAGATGATCCGGTGTATTCAGGCCTGGCTCTCGAACCGTCTCACATGGGTTACCTTCGATGGTGAAAAGAGTAAGACTGTTATCCTCAAGCAAGGCGTCCCACAGGGGTCAGTCCTCTCACCACTCCTGTTCCTCTTCTACATCAACGACTTGCCCACTTTCATCAAGATCCCACAGATTAGCCTGTTCGCGGATGATGTTGCTGTCTGGGTCCAAGATGCAAATCTACAGCAGGCAGAATGTCAATTGCAGCAGGTCGTAGACAGAATCGGCGAGTGGAGCCACAAATGGAAGATGGAGATCTCAGTCCAAAAGTCTGAGTGCTCTTTCTTCAGCACCAATACCCATGAGGCGAAATGGCGCCCGACTCTCACCCTTAATGGTCATCCAATCCACTACAACCCCAACCAGAGGTTCCTGGGGGTTACGTATGACCGGCAGCTGACCTTCGCTACACACGCAGCAACCATCGGCGGGAAGATGCGGCGGCAAGCAGGGGCCCTGAGATGTCGGGCATCGACCGAATGGGGTTATGACAAAAAAATACTGCGGTCAACGTATATTGCCACTGGTCGTTCAACAGTAGAATATGCTGCAGCGGCTTGGTTACCCTGGGTGTCAAACTCTATGATGGAAAAGCTTGAAACCTGCCAACGCTTCACGGGCTGAGCGATAACGGGGCAAATGAAGACGACCCTGGCTGAGGCGATCCTGGCGGAAGCAAACCTCCCCTCCATCGACACACGAGCTACCCAGCTGAGCACCACAGCCCTCGAGAAATCACTGTGGCAGCAACCAGAAAATCCACGCCATGAAATAGCAGAGAAAAGAGTCCCCCAGCACACGAAGATGCCCAGCTGGCGCGAGAAAGCCCACACGACCTGGAGAGCGATCTTCGGGACCACGCGACCGCCGCAGAAGCCAGAACTTCTCCCTCCATGATGGAGACAGGTGACCATATCTTCGAGACGACCAGGAATAAGTCTGGGGATGTGGAAGCCGACAAGAAGTGGGCATTGCAACGGCTGGAGGAAGGCTGGGACACCTACGACCTGGTCCTCTACGCAGACGGATCAGCAACGAGCGGTAACACAAGAGGCGGTGGTGGAATCGTCGTCACCACTGGCCATCCAAGTGATCCTCAGATCCACCGCACCTTCGCCATTCCAACCGGCAGATGGTGTTCCTCCTTCCAGGCAGAGATGAAGGCGATGACGAAGGTGTTGCAAATTATCCTAGCAGAAGGGAACCCCCAGAAAGCCCGGGTGGTCAGCGACAGTCTTTCCGTCCTACAACGCATCCAGTCCATTCATCCGTCGAATCCATTACGCAACAACGACGAACAAACAATCCTCCAACTCCTCTCTGACCTCAAAGAGTGAGGGTGCCGAGTGACTTTCACCTGGTGTCTGAGCCACTGCGGTATCATCGGCAATGAGCTGGCTGATGCCCAAGCGAAAGAGGGAGCCAACTCCGATCAAGCAGATATCGATTGCTACTACGAATCAGCTAAGGTGGTGATCCGGAGAGCGACTAGAGGCAGCCCGGCGTCCCACGAGTGAGTAGCAAGAGTATATGGCAGCCGAGGTGAGAAGGTGAATCATCTTGCTGAGATGGCGCTGTGCAGAAAGGAACAGGTCACCCTGAGCCGGCTACACAGTGGTCACCACCCTGATCTGAAGTACTGGCTTGCAAAAATCAATCGGGCGGTTGACACCATCTGCAGGAAATGCGGTCTCGGGGAGGAGACTGCGGAACATGTCATCTACGACTGTCCCCGTATTCACCAACCTCCGGCAGAACCACCCCCGCCAGACATCCTGACGACAAACCCAACCCTTACTTTGGCCATCTGGGAGAAGTGGACCTCTACTCCAGATCTTCCCGATGTGTCAAAACCCACCTCCCCATCCTTCTAACCGTACCCGTCCCATTGCTCAACAACAACAGCAGCAGCAGTTTGGGTTACTGATCATCGGAAAACACATGAAGCCCAGATGTTTCAAAAACGTGAAGAATTTAGCTGTGCAGTATGAAGCCAACCAGAAAGCATGGATGATTTCTGTGCTCTTTACTTCATGGGTAAAACAGCTGGATCGCCAGATATACACTCAGGGTCGGAAGATCCTGTTGATCGTCGATAACTGTTCTGTGCACCGACACGTCCAAGGGCTGAAGTCAATAAAGTTTATCTTCCTGCAGCCTAATTCTACCTCAGTCACTCAGCCAATTGACTAAGGCACTGTCTGGACACTCAAGCGCTATTACTGGAAGCTGCTTACCAAGAAAAAACTGTCACACATGGAGGTTGGGGAACAGTACATCAAGAATCTGCTTGGAGCGGTGCATTCTATCAAAAAAGCCTGGTCTATGGTAAAGGAAGAGACAATCAGCAACTATTTTTTTCGCACTTTTGTCAACTGGTGAGGACAACAGCCAGCCGTTTGAAGGATTCGATAAAGTGGGCCACATTGAACAAGCATGCATGAAAAAGGAGACTATTACAATAACCTGAGGCAGCAAGGTACTATAACCCCAGTCTATCACAATACATCTGAGACTACAGAAACTGGTACTGAGGAGGCTCAGGCAGAACCCCTACTGCACATTTCAGTAAACTACAGTATGTCTTCGAACCACTTGCCCCCGGAACAGCAGTTTCTTTAATATCAGTAGAGGATTATAGAGAACATTTTGGTGATATTCAGGTCACAATATGAAGCCCGTGGGGAAATTATGGGTAACCGTGGAATTAAGCCAACAACGAGAGGAACTGAATCTATTGGCGCTGCCTAAGGATGGACCACCATTAGTTGGTAGAGACTGGCTATCTGGACTCCGTCTCACTTGGCATGAAGTAAAATCCATGCAAGCTCTAGCCATACAAACCAACTCTAAGCTCAGTCATCTATTTGATAAACATGAGGCAGTGTTTTCATCTGGCATTGGCAAATTAAAGAACATTAAGGGTATCTTTACTCTCATGGAAGATGCCAAACTGAGGTTTCACATGGCTTGTCATGTACCTTATGTACTTTTGAGGCTTCCACTTCAAGAAATTGACCAATCCCGGGATGTCTGTGATCCTGTTGATCTCTTCTACAGCGTTCATTTTGAAAACATCCCTGTTACCTGTGATCAGATACGTTGTGAAACCCAGCGTGACTCTCAATTATCACAAGAGCTAGATTTTGTTTTGAGTGGACATTTTCCAGATCATGTGAACCAAGATTTGAAACCTTACGTCACATGGAAGGATGAGCTAAATATACATCAGGGTTGTCTTATGTGGGGCAACCGAGTAATTGTACCAGACTCTCTATGAGGCAAAGTTCTGAGCGAGTTACACACTGGACACATGCGGGTTGTGAGGATGAAGGCCATATCACGTTTTTATGTCTGGTGGCCAAAACTTGATGATGCAATCGAAAACCTTTTCCAGGATGTACAGGGTGTTCCAAAAGTCTTGGGCGCATTTGAAGTCCCCATATCTATTTAACTATGAATGGTAGTAAGATAAAAGTTGTGTCATTTTAAAGCTAATTACATTAATTTTTTTGTAAGGCTATTGATTTTTTTTATTTCTTTTCAGATATTAAGATTTTTTTAGATTAAGATTTTTTTAGATATCTTTTCAGATTTTTTTAGATATTCAGACCCATTAATGGCGTTCACTCAACCAGAAAAGGCGTTTTGTGTGCTTGAACTTGCAAAAACTGAATCATGGACTGTTGTTCAACGTGCATTTCGCAGAAAATTTGGAAAAAAGCCACCAGAGAGGAAGTCCATAGTGAGATGGCATGGTAAATTCATAACAGATGGGTGCTTATGCCCAGCTAAAAGAACCGGACGCCCCTCAACTTCAGAAGATGTGATTGAACAAGTTCGAACTGCTTTCCAGCAGAGCCCCCGTAAATCGATCAGAAGAGCCAGTAGGGAACTTCAGTGTCCTAAAACAACTGTTTGGCGTGTCTTAAGAAGACGACTGCACATGACGCCTTACAAGCTACAGTTAGTCCAACACTTGAAGGACACCGATAAACCACTTCGTCGTGACTTTTGCATTGCAATGCAACAGAAGATGGAAGATGACGGATTTGACGACCGACTTGTTTTTAGCGATGAGGCGACTTTCCACGTAAATGGCAAAGTTAACAAGCATAACACTCGCATATGGGGTATTGAGAACCCACATGAACTTCTTGAGCATCAGCGAGATTCCCAAAGGTGACCGTGTTTTGTGCTATGTCGAAGAAAGCTGTCTACGGACCATTCTTCTTTGAAAGAGCAACAGTCAATGGTGAGACGTACCTCGACATGCTGGGAAACTGGTTAATGGATAAATTGAGTGAGAAAGAGTCTGGTGACTTCATTTTCCAACAGGATGGAGCGCCACCACACTGGAGCCTCAGGGTTAGACAGTTTCTGAACATAAAACTGCCAGACAGATGGATTGGAAGGTCTGGGCAGAATGATCACGATCTCATGTCCTGGCCACCCAGATCTCCAGATCTCACACCATGCGTTTCTTTTTTGTGGGGATTTGTGAAAGGATTGGTATATGTGCCCCCTATTCCCAGAGACGTGGATGAGCTGAAGGCACGAATAACAGAAGCTGTTTCAACCATTGACAATGCAATGCTGGGACGCGTTTGGCAAGAATTGGACTATAGGCTTGATGTGTGTCGTGTGACCAATGGTGCTCACATTGAACATCTTTGAACATTCCATGTAAAAATTGAGATTACAAGCTTTCTGAATTTACCAGATGCGTTTTTATATCCTTAATAGTTTCCGAGATATTCATTGTCAAAATGTGCCCAAGACTTTTGGAACACCCTGTACATCTACACAGATTACACCAGCTGTTGCACCAGTACACCCATCATTTTGTGAAGCCATCTTTGTTTGGAAGTGTGTACTACATTCCATTAAAATTCCTAACTTTGGGCAACTGCAATCAAGCCTGGTAACTGTAGAAGTGATTTACAAGGTGGTAGCAGTGCAAAGAAGCACAGCACTATTACACTAGAGAAATCAAACATTGTAAAGTGACATGAGAATGGCATGTGTACATTTTCAGCCTATCAACCACGCATATGATCATTAAGGAAAAGAACTGTATTAAGTAATGTGTGAAAGAATCAGCAGCGATGAAATCAACAATGATTACAAAAAAGAAAAACGTCTGGTGTGATTGCTGGAATGGAAAATATTGTTGACAGTGTAGCTTGAGGAGCAAAATCAACAGTGTACAGAGTTCCAGCTAGCCCTTTTTAGCATGGCGCCACGCCATGCCTCTGGTCTACAGCGCCATGACTCTTTGTACAATGACATGCCCTAAATTTACAATGCCATGCCCCAAATGGTGCAAAACACAAAGCCCCGATTTTCCTTTTTGTACAGGTATACAACCGCCGCATGCAGAACTTTTTGAGCGTCCCCTGGCGGGAATTTTCCAGCCGCTCTGCGGAGTTGTAACTTGTGCGCGTGCGCATTATACGCCATTTAGTTTACGCTTCGAAGCATAGCACGAGTACACAAAAGACCTAACAAAAGAGCGGCAGTCTTAAGAGTATTTTTCTTCAACGTTTTAACATACAATCTAGCCTAATTCATGGTCGTCAATTAAAGCTATTGCATTTCATTATATTATAGATCTATACAGATTAACGTTCGTTTCTATCAGTATGCCAACACGAAAACGCAAATTGCAAGAGCTAAGCAAATCTGCTAAGGGTACAACATCGCTGCTTTCCTTTTTCACAAATAGGTATGTAGATCTATTTTTTAACATGTTGTTTAACTTGCCATGTAATTTTTGTTTAAAATTTTTGTTTAAAATTTTTGTTTAAAAAATAATTTTGTTTTAAATCTCAGCAGTTCTCCTTCAAGTAGCACCACAGACAGCCCTACCCTGACTCAGGATAGCCCTGTGCCAAATGTAGATCTGGAAAGTTCTGATAAAAATGCAGTCCAGGCTCACACTGAAGAAAAGACCATAAGCTGTGATTCTGACTCTGAAAATGTGCAACCAACCAAGAGGTCTCGTGTTAACAGCAGTCACAAGGTTGGTTTTGAAGAAGAGTGGAAGGTTGGGCGTCCATGGTTGTATACGGAATGGCAAGATGAGGCTGAACATGGTAAAGTGAAACAAGTCATGATGTGCAGACTCTGTGTACAAAATAAAGTGCCATCTGCCAGAAAGAAAGCATGGTCTGACATTGGATGCACATCTCTGCGAAGAGATATTGTTGTTGCTCATGAAAAATCAGAACAGCATGTAGAAGCAATAAAAAGACAATCCATGCGTGAGAGTATGACAAACATTATGAAATACAGTCTTCAGATGCCCATGAAAAGATTGGAGATGCCCTTAAAATATTATTTTTTATTATTGAGCACAACCTTCCTTTGCACCTCTATGGTCCACTTGTAGATCTCATTGCCTCACTTGGGGCTCCAAATATCCAGAAATTGAAAGTTGGCAATAATGCTAAATACACCAGCTGGGATACAGTGCAAGAACTTCTAAGTGCAATGTCAGATGAAGTGGAAGACCATGTTTGCTCTGAAATGCAGGCCTCTCCAACCTTTTCTCTAATGGTTGATGAAGTATCTGATGTATCATCAAAAAAGCCTCTAGCAATACTGTGCAAGTACATTGCTCCTAAATGTGATAGTGGTGTGAATACAGTACTTTTAAATGACATCGAGATTGCTGATGGGACAGCCAAAACAATCACAGAAAAGATGCTAAAACAGATTGCTGATTGTGGTTTGGAAATAAAGAATATGTCATCATTTGGAGCAGATGGTGCAGCTACATTTGCAGGGAAGAAGTCAGGAGTTTGCAAGCAGCTAGCAGATAAAAATCCATCAGTTGTTTACTATCATTGCAAGGATCACAGGCTGGCACTAGCTTGTAAAGAAAGTTTTAAAAACATCAAATTACTCCAAAAGACAGATGACATGTTAAACAACTTGCACAAATACTATAAGTATAGTACAGTTCACAATGCTTCTTTGCTCACAATACAGACTGCTTTCTCGGAACCTCAGTTAAAGATCAAAGAGGCAAAGCACCACCGATGGTTGTCTCATGACAAGGCAATTGTGTCTTTGGTGAAAACATACCGCTGTGTGGTTACTGATTTGGAACAGAACAATATTTCCAGTGACTCTGTTGGCAATGGCTTTCTGAAACTGCTGAAGGACCCACAGATCATAAGATGTCTTACTTCTTGCTGATGTTCTTCCTCATTTAGCAGCCTTGTCACTACACTTCCAAAAGGACACTGTGTATTTAGGAAGTGTGAATGTCATGCTTAACATGACTGTAAATGCTTTAGAGAAGCTGAAAACTGAAGCTGGGCCTTACCTCAGACAATACCATAAGAAAGCCTCTGAGCTGGGTAATTCTTCTGCAATTATTTCTGAGGTTGTTTCAAGTTTTGACAAAAATGTTAGAATCCCATTTATTGAAAAGCTGGTAAATAACATCACAATTAGATTTGAAGATGCAAAAATTATACAGAATTTGGCTGCCTTGGACACAACACCATATGTTTATATTCCACCTTTGTATGGGTTGTGCGAGATAGAAGAAATTGCTCAGTATTATCACATGGATACTGATGATCTCCAGGTTGAATGGGAAAGACTCCTCAATTTTATTGGGGATCTGGATCCTTCAGAAAGATCTGTGCAAAAGGTCTACTTGCTATTGCATGGACAGGGCAGTGAACACCTTGGCCTTGGTTGCCAATTCCCTTTACTCAGCAAGCTGCTGGCAACAACACTAGTGCTGCCTTTAAGCACAGCAGCAGTTGAGCGAACATTTTCACAACTGAAATTGATTAAAACTGATCACAGAAACAGGCTTTGTGATAAAACTTTGCAAAAATTGCTCAAGATAAAACTTAACTGCAGCAAAGAACTCTTTTACAAGTTACTGCCAACAATTGCTCAAAACTGGATGAGTAAAAAAAACAGAAGGCTGTTGTGAATGAAAATAAATGTGCAATTCTGAAATGAAATGAAAACTTGTAAATGTATATATACATGCATTGACTTTGTTGCAAATAAATGTGAACTTGTAGGTTTGTATGATTGCATAAGTTAGTAATACTTCACTTAACACCTACATCATACTAGTATTAAATTGTTATTTATCAAATTTGTCTTGTCATTAATGCAAATAAATGTGCCCACAATACCATGCTTCCGCACCGTGACTGCACGCGATGTGCCCTGTTTTATAATATTTACCATGCCCGTTTGAAAACCTAGCTGTAACACTGGTGTATGCCACTTAGTTTGATGACCAATCAGGAGAGAGGTCAAAAAGCCGTTATGAAGACATAAAGGCTCAGAAAGGTGAAAATTCGAGTGAGGATAGTTTTGTGGCAAGCCATGGGTGGTTTAATCATTTTAGAGCTAGTGCTGACATAAAAGCAGCTGAAGAGTTTGAGAGTGTGCTTGCCAAGATAATTCGTGAGAGGGGCTATTTGCCCAAACAAGTGTTTAGCATAGACGAAACAAACCAGTTTTGAAATAAAATGCAAATTGCTGACCGTACATACATTGCTAAGGAAGAAAAGTCTATGCCAGACTTTAAAGAGGCTAAGAATACGCTGACTTTGTTGTTGGGTGGCAATGCAGCTCATAAATGCAAATCAAAATGGCTGTTAGTCTACTATTAGGAGAATCCCTGGGCAATGAAGGGCATCAAGAAAATCTGGGTGAACCTTGCAATATACCAGGACTGGTTCTGGCACCATTTTGTCCTACACTTGAAGGAATATTGCGCATACAAGGGAACTCCCTTCAAGATTTTGTTGGTCCTTGACAATGCCCCTGGACACCCACAATTCCTGGATGATTTTTGCCTTGATATCAAGGTGGTGTATATGCCTCCAAAACCACCTCAGTCCTGTAATTCATGGATCAAGGTGTAATTGCCTTGTTTGAGGCATATTATCTGTGAAGGACTTTTGTGCATGCTTTACAGGCTACCAAAAGGGTGGATGTAAAGTCCATGAAGGAGTTCTGGTTAGGCTACAATATATACCAAGCCATCAAAAACAGCAGAATCCTGGGCAGAGGTCAAGCAAAACAACATTGAGGCGGATGATACCCCAAATGCTAGTGCTATGTCTGACATCCCAGATAGCACGTCAATGACTACGAATTAAGATGACAAACCAATCTTGATGCAATGGAAGCATTTGCAACATGGCAGAAGATCCATTATAGTGCTCAATTTTCCAGAGGCAGTTCAGCTCTGTTGCACAGGTAAATCAGCACACCTGCAAAGGAGTTGGACAGTGGGATTTAGTACACTATGCATTGAAATATGCAGTCACTCAGATCCATCAGCACCAAGTTGAATACGTTGATTGAATCCTGATAAAGATGTTATTGAGTAATTGAGTTGCGTTCAAATGATTGGACAAGGTTGGGCTTGTTGGCCGCCCTGGGTTAAAAGATACGGTAAGAAATACATTGAAGATTTCAAAACTGATGTAGAGATGTTCTTGGATGGAGTTTGAGACAAGTCACTGAAAATGGGCCCTGGTAGAATGTGAGAGAAACTACTGCAAATATAACCTTGTTGTCTAGACATCCCTTCAGAAAATGAAATTTGAAAAGCAATTCAGATGCTTTTCAATAAACAAAAGAAAGGAGGCAGTGACAATGCAATCAAGCACAAGTTTAAGAACCTTATACCTCCACCATGCTATGTATATTTGTAGAGTCTAATGGAGCCATAGCAGGGAACACAGTCTGGGGTGAGTTTAAAAAAGCTCACCTGTCTTTTGAGGAAGCAAACTATCCTTCAAAAAGCCAAGTTACATCCAAAAGAAACTCATTAGAGGCCAAATTCAAGAAAACAGGTGAATTACCAGTCATGAGAAGGCGTTAAAAGGCGATCATTTGGCATAAGTTACTTAATGGACAATGATTAATGTACATAATTCTCCATCTACATAACTAGGATATTTCTGGAGAAAATAAAAGTTTCTGCATCATCAGAATGATCATAACTTTCATTTAAACCACTAAGCAAAACTTTTAATGCACTTTCCGCTCAAGCCAATTTCTGACAGCTTCACATTGCGACTCTAGATTCCCTGGCTTGCCTTGCACACTGTTAAATTTAAAGAGCTGGTCTTTAGGATTTATGGGGTTAGTAGTCAAGAACACACCGTTAATTCTTGCACTATACATTTTTTAAAAGCTAGTTCTTTTGTTATTGACGTAGAGTAAAAAAAATCCAAGATAATGCATGTTGAGGGCTGTACAAAGAGTCGCCCCTAGTTTGTTTATATGACCCAAAGACAGAACAATGACCTTTGAAAACAGACATAATCAAGGGACATCCTCCCCACTCTATCATCAGCCAAATGTAACTCACTGTATAAATTAATGATTACCAATTAAAATAAAGTGTTATAGCTCTCCCAGTCAGATGATCTGTGAATGTAACCAGTCCTGATGCTGACTGACTGACTGACTCACACACACACAGTCCTAGCAACCACACAAGATACCACCTGCAGAGAAATAATGCAATATTGGCCTTTCACGCATTTATTATCATCTTCTGTGATTAATTTGCATTCATTGTGAATTTAAATCTTGTGACTTTATTTTTGTGACCCAAGAATCTCATCATCATATCGAGGTTGAGAAAGGAGATAGCTCTCAACATGAATCCTGGGAAGATTTTATGGTATCAGCTGTTATTGGAGCTGAAAATGGAAGTGATCTGTGTCCATGATCAACAGGGAATGAGCTGTCAATGAATCGCTGAGAAGCTCAGTGTTCACAGTCTTCAATGTGGCAAGATGCAAACCCAAAGCATTGTCAAGAGGAAGCAGGAGTGGATCGAGAAGTCTGAGGAATCTTCCTCTTGAGCATAAGAGAAAAAGCTCACAAGACTGGCAATGAGACCAATACACTGCTGTATGAGTGGCTCAAGGATTTGACCATGAGAATATTCCCAGTTTCAGAAACTCTTCTATTGGAAAAGGCCTGTGAAATAGTGAGGCAGCTAAGAGTCAATAACTTTATAGCATCTAATGGATGACTTGAAGCTTTCAGAAATAGACATGGCATCGTGTACAGGAAGATGAATAGCGAGTGCTGGTGTCGATGCTACTACTGTAGAGAAGTGGAAGACCAAGGTCCCTGAACTTTGTGCTGGATATGAACCCTGGGATATATTCAACCTTGATGAGACTGGCCTTTTCCTTCAAGGCGTTCATTGACTCCACCCTACATGTGAAAGGTCAGGACTGCTTTGGTGGCAAACGTTCCAAGGAATTGTCGACAGTCATGCTTTGCACAAATACCATTCAGGAAAAGGAGAAGCCATTTGTCATCAGCAAGTCCATCAAACCAAGTTGTTTCAGTAGATTGGAAAGAGACTTGCCTGTGGACTACGATCAGGACCCCCCCTGGTATTTTGTCCCTTTAGTACAGTGGTTCTTAACCTGGGGTACCTGTACCCCCAAGGGGTACGAAACCTTAAACCTGGGGGTACGAAACATGATAGCCAGTGCAATGGTACCGTATATTTACCATGAAACAGCAAAACATATATTTTCTTAATTTTTCTCTTACTATATTCTCAATTTTTTAAGTTAGTGCTGTAAACAATTTTCTTACGTTTTCTATGGTTTCATATACGTTTTCTTAAGATCTCGTACGGTACGTGTTTGCGCTGGTCCTGGCTCTGATCCTCGGCTTCAGAAGTTCAGTAACTTTTTGTGCTGGGTTCTCACTGAGAGTGAGAGGAGCCAACGAGTACAGCTCACGTGACACAGAAACGTGTTGCACATGCACTGTGCTGTGAGTAGTAGAGTTTATGTGAACAGTGTGAATTGGGTCTGCATTGTATTTGATTGTGCTCGAGTGATTTATAGTATTGAGGTGAATTACTGGTGCGTGTGGCATTTGGTTTGTGAAGCGTTATGTTTTGTATTATCATTTTATTTGTCCATTTTTCCAGGTATCGGTGTGATCAAGACCTAGTAACGATGTCTAAGAAACGTAAGTGGAACGACGACTACATTCATTACGGCTTTACCTGTATGACTGAGGCAGATGGAACTCAACGACCACAGTGCATACTCTGCAACACAGTATTTGCAAATGCAAATCTCAAACCATCAAGACTGAATGAGCACTTCAACAATCGGCATGGAGGCTTAGATACTGGACATGACTTAAACAGCTTGAAGATCAAGCGGGAACGATTTGATCGTCGTGGTACCCTGTCAAAGCTAGGTTTTGTGCCAGTTGAGAAACCTTTGTTGCAAGCATCTTATGAAGTTGCACTTTTGTGTGCAAAGAAGAAAAAGCCCACACTATTGCAGAGGAGCTTGTGAAACCTTGTGCATTACAAATGGCAAAAATAGTGTTAGGGGCAGAAGCTGAAAAGAAGCTTAAACAGATACCTCTGTCAAATGACGTTATCCATTCAAGGATTAATGATATGAGTCGAGATATCTTGCAGCAGGTGATAACAGACCTGAAAGCTAGTCCTGTCAAAGTGAGTATTCAGCTGGATGAGTCAACTGACGTTAGTTTTTGCAGTCAGTTGATGGCATTTGTTCGGTATGTGAAAGAGAAAGTGGTGGTGGAAGAATTCTTATTTTGTAAACCTCTGAAAACTACTGCTGCAAAAGCAACAGATGTGTTCAGTCTTGTGAAAGAGTTCTTCTTGGAAACATGGAATGACTCTCAACATGTGTGGTTCAGTTTGCACTGATGGAGCCCCTGTCATGCTTGGAAATAAATCAGGCTTTGCTACCATGGTGAAAAAAGAGGCTCCCCATGTAACTGTCACTCACTGTGTGTTGCATCGTCATGCACTTGCTACAAAGACACTGCCAGAAAAATTGAAGACTGTTTTATCAGTTGTTGTGCGTGCTGTAAATTTCATCAGAGGACGGGCAGTGAATCACCGTCTTTTTGCATCTTTTTGTGAAGAAATTGGAGCTGAGCACAGTGTTCTTCTTTACCACACAGAAGTGAGATGGCTTTCCCGTGGCAGAGTACTTACACGTGTCTTTGAACTACATGAAGAAATTATGCAGTTTCTTAGAAATCAAGGCAGTGAAATTGCTGACCATTTTGAAAACAGGGAGTTCATTTTGTCTCTGGCATATCTGGGCTGATATATTCACGCACCTCAATGAACTGAATGTCTCTATGCAAGGAACAGGGATGAATATGATAACTGCCAGAGAAAAGTTATCTGTCCTCACCAAGAAGCTTCCAGTGTGGATAAAGCGCATTGAAAGCGGAAATTTTGCAAATTTCCCTTCTCTTGATGAGGCTGCTAGTGCCGAAGAAG
Source organism: Nautilus pompilius (assembly GCA_018389105.1). Taxonomy (NCBI): domain Eukaryota; kingdom Metazoa; phylum Mollusca; class Cephalopoda; order Nautilida; family Nautilidae; genus Nautilus; species Nautilus pompilius. Next base: position 25,583 of record JACATO010000276.1, on the reverse strand, counting down.
AGGTGCCCATTGTGAATGAAGTAAGAGAACATTTGCAAGAACTGATTCAGTCCTTCCAAGGGTATTTTCACCTTGAAGAAGGTTATGTGGCACAAAGATGGATACGGGATCCATTTCTTTTCAACCTGGATTCCATGGATGATAATGATATGATGAAGGATGATCTTGTGGAGTTGCAGACTAATGACAGAATCCGAATGGAGTTTGAAAAAATGCAACTGGATATGTTTTGGTGTGCACAGCTCCAAACATTCCCACAGTTAGCAGAGAGAGCTTTGGTGGTCCTCATACCATTTGCAACTACATACTTATGCGAGGCAGGTTTTTCAGCGCTATTACACATCAAAACAAAAGCCAGAAATCGTTTGGATGCAAGTGATGACATGCGTCTGGCACTTTCAAAGAAAGAACCTCGTTTGAACATCATCATTAATGAGAAACAACAGCAAAAGAGCCACTAAAAATGTGTTGGTGTATTTTGTAGCATTACTCATAATTACTGATATAATTTGCATTCATTGTATCCTACTAATTGACACTTTCCATTTGAAATAAACATAAAGTATCTTTGTTCAGTAATTAAAAAATCCAATAATTTCTCAGCAAGGTTTGTATCACTTATCTTTTTCAAATATTTGGATGGAGGTACGAGAACATTTTCTGAGATATCAAGTGGTACGGGTACTGAAAAAGGTTAAGAACCACTGGTTTAGAGGTAGCTCAATGTACTTAAATCCTTTTCTTTTTAGGTGCAATTTTTCACCATGAGTTAAGTCCCAACCGTGATTGCATCATTTTTCTTGTAAATGTTTGTTTTCAATATGAGTAATTTGCATGATATAAGCTTTCATAATATCGCATCACGTTTCGTCATTAGCCTATAAAAGCAAAGTGCAAAGAATACATGTTTCAGTTGTTAAGTGAACTTGTTCAGTGCACATCATAAAAATAAGGTTTAAGTACTTTACTTATTTTGTATCATAGTTCATTAGTTTTCGTGATAAATTATTTTTCATCTAATTTTTTTAAAGTCTACATAATTTTTTAATTCTATTATATTTAATCCTACTTGTTTCATTTCAGGAAAAGAATGGCTTCAAGTATAGTACCAAATACGCGTTCTCAAACTAACATTTATCTGCTTGGAAGTGAAATTACTGAAATTACGGGATCCAAGTTACCAATCAGACAAGCTCTTGGTCTTTTTCTTTATCACCAGAATTAAAAGAAACCAGACGAGATGGATCAACCTATGCAATTCGGCTATTTTGGGAGAAAGCTAGAATACCGACAAAGGAAGTACACCATTGCAAAAAAAAGCTCAAGGGATTGTTCCAAAAGTGGAGGCTGCTCAAAAAGAACAAAGGTCAAACATCAGCTACTCAAAAAGTCTAGAGAAGAGGAGTTTATTAGTGTGCTCAATGATCTTTTCGACATCAGTCATGCAGATGCCTTAAAAAGAATTTCTATCCCCGAAGATAGTGAATTTTTGATAGCACAACGACAAAAGGGGCGAGTCAGTTGCAAGACTGGGATTGATGGCGTTCTACACAAGAAAGAACAGAGATCAGCTAAGAGAAAAATGGACAAGCATCAAGACGCACATGTGAAACTTCAAAGGTTACAGTAATGATAGTCTCTTCAAGCAGTGAATCAGATTCCGAAGATAAATCTGATTAGTCCCAGAGTACTGCTGATTCAGGACCTAGGACAAGCGATCAGGGCCGTCAGCGTGGTGGAAAACGGGTCTTACTTCAAACCTATTTTCTGTTCTCAACCGTACTAAACTCTCTGACAGAAAATCGACAATGGTAATAATTGAAACAGCTAAGGCCCCGGGTCATGTCGTCACAGAATTGTCACTCAAACGGCAGACAATACAACTTTCTCGTCAAAAATAGAGAGAGAGGTTTCATCTTCTCAAAGAAAATTTTCAGGCAGAATTTCCTCTCGCAGTGCACTGGGATGGAAAAATGCTGCCCAGAATTACTGAAAAACAATATTCTTATCGTATGCCAATTCTTGTCTCAGGAAGCGGTATTTCTCAATTACTAACAGTGATGAAACTACCTTCCCCAACTGGAGAAGCTCAATCTACTGTAGTCTGTAATGCACTCAGAGAGTGGGGAATTTAAGAAAAGGTTTGAAGTATGAGTTTCGACACAATTAGCTCGAACACAGGAAGAACCAATGGGGCTTGTTCCTTGATTGAACAGAACCTCAGGCACAAACTTCTTTACTTTGTCTGCCGTCATCATATTTATGAGATGTAATATCAGCGGTTTTCAAGCATTGCATGGGAGAGTCGTGTGGACCAGAAATGTCCCCACTCAAACAATTTGCATCTAAGTGGCAATGTCTTGACAAACAAAATTTCCAGGATGGTTTCACTGATCCCTTCATATGCCATTTATATCACAGAAGACAGAGGAGATTATGCTATTCATCAATTCACAGCTTTCTGAAGCTCAAATGGTAGACGATAACCAAGAACTATTGGAGCTGGCAAGCATCATTCTAGTAGTTCCTGCAGAGGGCATCCATTTTAGGACTCCAGGGGCCATGCACCAGACCCATTGGATGTCAAAAATCATTTACACTCTGAAAGTATGGATTTTCATGTCCAGTTCCACCTTTCTTCTCACAAGGAGAAGGGTCTCAGAGGTATCTGTCTTTCAAAGCCTGAATTACTTGTCCTAGCATGCCCTGTGCTCCTGCAAATTACCTTCAATTCCTCCTAGACTTGCTTGGTTACTCGTCAATACATCCAACTATTGCACAAGTCGCCTCAGCCAAAATGTCTAACCATCTATATGGTATCTTTCAGAAGAATTGGTTGCACTGGCCTTTTTTGATGACAACACCTCAGTCTCGACAAAGATTCAGATGATTCACGTGCTGAATGCAAAAGATGTACAGAGAATGACGAAATGGCCCCTAAAAGAGTTCAAGTTGATCTAAAAACTTATGAGGATAAGACAATACAAAATTTCATCACAAGAAGATCTGCACTTTGTTTATAAATTTTAATCTATCTCTGCACTTTCTCAAAGAAAATCCAACAACCTGGAGTGAATTGGAGGATTATAAGCGAGCAAAAGAGAAAGTGAAACCTTCAACATTGTTAATGATTCTGAGGAGAGAGCGATTATTCTCATTCAAGAATACAACAAACATCTTACAAAGAATGAAGAGCAGTTTAAGTTTCCTATACAAGTTATCAGTGAACACCGCCATCGTTTCCCAAATACTTTGAAAAATATTCTTGCTGCCGCTGAATAAATTTAGTTTTTCATGTGTATTCATTTTAGTTATATAATATAAAAATGTTAAAACTTCACATTGCTTGAGCTACCTTAAAATATTAGAATAAATGTTTCAAAATATATATGCAATGTTTTTTTACCAATGAAAAATATTTGAGGGTTGCAATCACAAAAAGGTTTCGAATAAATTTTTTGTCCTATATAAGGGCCACCCTACTTCACATACCAACTTCAAACTCATGATGCTAGATTTTGCCAAGGCTTTTGATACGGTGTCCCACAAGTACCTGTGGGAGACCTTGCAACATTGTGCTCTACCAGAGAAAGATCTATATTATGGATCCACAACTGTGTTCAATATCAAAGGGAAGAAGTCAGAACCCATTCCCATCAGGCAAGGGGTCAAGCACGGTGATCCCCTCTCACCGTTGCTGTTTAACATCACCATCAATAGTCTCCTGGTGGGGTTAGGATGCATGGGTTTAGGCTACCAGTTAGGCAATAACATCTCGCATGCTGCATATGCTGACGACTTGTTCCTTGCATCATCATCTCTGGCCGATATGAACCAAATGATCAAGCAGTTGTTGCTTTCTGTGATCATGCAGGACTCAAACTTAATCCAAGTAAATGCAGAGAACTATTGCTTCGATCATTGGGGAAGGCATTAATGGTGCGGGAGGAGCCACATTGAACCATTTGGAACTCGCCAATTCGAATAGATAGACCGGATGGCGTCCTGTGCTATTTCAGGATAAATATCAGTCCGTGGACAAATCTGTGCCTTCTGAGAGTCTCTGAAGCAATTCGAGACTCAGCTGACCACTCTTAAGCGGGCTGCCTTGAAGCCTTGCCAAAAGTTGGAGCATCTTGCGGACTACCTTCTTCCCAGATGACATTATCAACTAGTACACTGAGATGTCACCCACTGCTCTTACGCAATGAAATGATTCTATCGTAGCGCACATCAAGAGGTTTCTACATCTACCTCAGAGCACTTCAGCACACCTTTTCTACGCTGCAACCAGGGATGGTGAATTGGGTATTGCTCGTCTCGCTAGAAGCGTACCTTCTGCAAAGTATCAGCATCTGCACTCTATTGCAGTGACCGAAGATGCGCAAGTTGAAACTGTCCGATGTCATCTGGATGTTGAACAACTAAGAAAGATCATATCTGTTGCACACTTGGAAGTCCATGACAATCAGCTGGTGTCATGGTGAAAAAAGGAGTTTGAGGAGTGGATGGGCCTGCCAGTACAGTGTATGGGGGGGGGGTTGAATGTTTTGCAAACAACCCTCTTGTCAACTGATGGTTGCAAGGATCGGTTGACATGAAAGAGTTTGAGTATCTTGTGGCACTCAAACTCCATCTAGAGATCTACCCCACTAAAGAATCACTCGGTCATGGTCAGATTATAGATAAGACCTGTCATCGCTATCAGGCACCTTTGGAGACTCTTGGTCATGTGAGCAGCATTTGTAAATACATCAAGGCCAAAAGGATCAGAAAACATAACCAAGTCTGCTGCCAAATGCTAATAACAAAGGCTGTATGACAGTGGTTCCCAACCAGGGGTCCATGGACCCCAAGGGGTCAAGGGGTCCATAGAGATTCTACTTATTTTTAAATTTATTATACTGGAATTAGAAGACATGCGGCTCAGAATAAAATTATTACTACTGTTCACAATCCTTAAAACTGAATGTTTAAATGTTAGAATTGCTCTACATTAGCTAACAGTATCAGCGGTGTTCAAACTCACGGTCCATGTGACAAATTTGGCCCTTGGGATGGTCATGAGCGGCCCGCGAGATGACAGGAAGATTTATTGCCTCCTTAAATGACGAGTGTCATGAATATACGTGATATATGAATGAGAGAGAGAAAATGAATAAATAACCTTTATTTTATTATGGCAATATTAAGAAAATAATATTAAGGCAATGTTAATTATTTTCTTTCTAATATGGCTAACAACAAGTGATAATATTTAGCAAAATCGTGAAATTAGTGAAATCGTGACTTATACTTTGCATGTTTAAGTGTCTGTGTATATGATACCTCTTTGGTTTGTTATTATTTTACTTGTATATTGTTGTTATATTAACCTGGTCGCACACATAGTCAGCTTTCTTTTTTCCACCCACAGATATTGCATAATGTCAAGTAAGAAGAGAAAGTTCTCGGAAGATTATCTTCAGTGGGGGTTTACTTCGATTCAAAAAAATAATGTAGATCTCCCACAGTGTGTCATTTGTTTTCGTGTCCTGGGAAATGATTCACTGAAGCCTTCAAAATTACAACTTCACCTGACCAAATGCCACCCTGAGTATGCTAGCAAGGAAAAGTATTTTTTCAAGAGGAAAGCTGATGAACTGAAGAGGCAAAAACTTGATGCGACTGGTAGCTTCCAAGAGAAGAGAGGGAACATCGTGGAAGCATCATACAGAGTGGCTTATTTAGTAGCACGGAAGAAAAAGCCACACACAATTGCTGAAGAATTGATCCTACCTTGTGCAAAAGAAATGGTTAGACTGGTTCTTGGAGCAGAAGCAGCACAGAAACTAAGTGATGTATCTCTTTCGAATAATACTATCCAGCGAAGAATCAGCGACATGTCAGGTGATGTGAAAGATCAGATTATTGAAGAGATAAAAGCATCCCCCATTTTTGCTATACAGGTCGATGAATCCACTGATGTAGCAATGGCGTGCCAGCTGTTGGTATACTGCCGATACCTGTTCAAAGGCATAATCAAGGAGGAATTTCTTTGCTGTCAAAATCTTGAAACATCAAGTACGGCCACTGATGTGATGAATGCTGTGTCATCGTTTTTTGACGAGCATGGTTTGAGTTGGAATAATCTTGTTGGAATCACAACTGATGGAGCTCCAGCCATGCTTGGGTCGAGGTCGGGTTTCCAAGCAAAAGTAAAATCCAAAGCACCAAATGCAGTTGGTGTGCACTGCTTCATTCATCGGGAGGCTCTGGCTTCTAAATCGCTTCCTTCTGGGCTTCTCACAATTTTCACTGGTATTGTTAAGGTCGTGAACTATGTGAAAAACTCTGCCCTAAACACGAGACTGTTCCAGCAACTGTGTCATGACATGGAATCCGAGCATAGTTCCATGCTCTTTTATACATCCGTCAGGTGGTTGTCTGCAGGGAGATTTTTGTCCCGCTTCTTCTCTCTTCGCCAGGAAGTTGAAATGTTTCTTGATGTACAGAAAAAATGTGACCTGTTGGAGATATTGAAATCAGAACACTTTGAGCTCCGCCTTGCTTATCTTGTGGACATATTTGAAATCTTCAACCAGCTGAACTTGAGACTCCAAGGAAAGGATTCAAACTTGCTCAGCCACTGTGACTCAATACATGCATTTTTGGCCAAATTGGAGCTGTATAAGAAGAGAGTGAGTGTAGGAAAATTTATGATGTTTCCATCATTGAATGAAGTTCTTGCTGATGGTCAGCTTTCAAGCACCTTGTCCAAGGAAATCATGGACCACTTGTCTCATCTAGATGATGAATTTCGCCGTTACTTTCCTGACTTGAGCCCTCAGCATGCAGGATTAGCAAAAAATCCTTTCTTATGTCAGGTTGATGATGTGTTAGAAGACGCACAAGAAGAGTTCATTGAGCTTCTCCATGATTCAACAGCCAAGAATGTGTTCCAGTCAAACTCCTTGTCTAGCTTCTGGTGTTCAATGATGGAATCATATCCAAAAATAAGTGATCTGGCAGTTCGAGTTCTTTTGCCTTTTGCTTCAACCTACCTGTGCGAAAGTGGGTTTTCTTCATTACTTGCAATAAAAACAAAATCAAGGAACAAGCTGTCTGTGGAAGACGACTTGAGGTGTGCCCTGGCTGCCACTGAGCCAAGGATTCATGAGCTGGTTGCTCAAAAACAACCACAAATGTCCCATTGAGAAATATAAAGTGACATACTTTTTCGCAACCAATGAAAAGTTTCATTCACTGCTGTTTTTGTGATTTTTTGTTGTATTAATACAGTTTTTGTGATTCTTTTTATTCATACATGTGCTTGCAAGCTCAAAAAAGAGCAAATATTATAAAGATAGTTTTTGCACACAATACCTACAACTATAACAACATTAACATAACATTTTTCCTATGTGTTGTACTTAAATCAAAAAGTGCTGAACGGAATGTTTTCTGATTCATATAAATAGGCCTACATCTTAATCAGCATAACAATGGAAGGCATTTTACATTAATATATTCATTTCTTGCAGAAAATCTTTTATTAATTTTCTTGGCTTAACATATTTCGTTGTAGGGGGTCCACAGGTGAAACAATGACTGGAAAAGGGGGAACGGGACAAAAAAGGTTGGGAACCACTGCTGTATGACAATGCTGGACTGTCATCATAGAATCGGTATACGAGGTGGACGATCGCCGTTTAATGCCCAACTTAGTGTTTACTATGCCTGGCCAGGTCATGTTGGTGGACCCAACAATACGTCTGGATAATTCTTTGATATCCCTGCAGCAGGTGTAAGAGGAAAAGTTCACCAAGTTGCAGGCTTTGTGCATGGTCCTCGAAAAACAGTATAATGGATGGAACATCAAAATCCATGAGTTTCCTCTCGGATGCTGTGGTGGGTGGCCTGCGATTCTCAATGTTATTCTGCGAGATCTTGACATCGACCAACGTAGTTTTCACACTTTACTGGACAAAGAGTGGTGCTCCACACTCTGGATCTTCTGCGCCATCATGGAGCTTGTTTAACTCGAACTTGACTATGAGAACATTACATCAGTTTTCCTGCCTGTTTGCTGTGTTGTGTTTCTCCTACTATAAAATGATATGCTCAGCTTGGACTCTACAATTGGATTGTACATCGGAGGGGTTCTGTTCAATCCCGGACTTTTGGATCATGTTTCATCATGGATGGAATAGGGACACCAAACCTAAACGGTAATGAGAATGCGATCATTCCCCAACAGTAGCCAAATGCCTAGCCATATAACTAGTGATGCGCACAAATGGCTCAGTCTCTTGTTGATTTTGTCAAGACCCACCAGACAAAGTTTCAGAATTTTGACAATGGAGATGCTGAAGACAGTAAGCTGTCTGTCACCCAAGAAGATATTCAAAACTGAGTTTGTTCCTAGTCATTGATAAGCTAATCTATGCCTTGAAACACAGTCTTGGAATATACAAAAAAATAACCGGAAGTTTGGATTCTTGTCCAAACTAGCCTCTCTCAGTCCATGAAATGAAGCCAGCCACAGCAACTCTTGCCAGCTCCTATCACAACATTCTGGAACCTACAATTAAAAGTGAATTTATCCAGTTTTCTACATTACTGCCATCTCCAAAAGAAAACAAACTCAAAAGAGCTGAGGATGTATCAATCCCTCCACACACACTCCCTCATCCACAAATGTCCAAAAACTGAAATAGCTTTTCAGATACAGACACTCCTCGGGTTATGCAATGCTTGAGTTGCACAAAAGCCCCCTTTTCAAAGTTGCAGAAAGTTTACAGTACTTACACAAGGCACGCAAGCAGTGTGTATGCCAAGTGGAAAAATACGCTGAGTAGCAAAGAGGCCGTTAGCGTCGGTCTGCAAGGCGCCATCTTATCTTTTATTGTGTTCTCATATTGTTACACTGAATATCACGCATTTTTCTGAGTTTTTTTTGGTTAATTTTCCATAAATGCGCTTAAATGTGTATCAACAATGACTGGGAAAGTGCAAGGGAGATGCTATTAAGGATGGACAATCCTCTCACAAGTGTATAAAAATTAATTTAGGGAAAATGAAAATAATTAAGCAGTTTGGAGGAAGACAAACCCTTTCCTCCATCGCTAAGTAACTAGGTTACACAACCACAATAGCAAACACTATCTTAAAGGACAGCATATGCATAAAAGAACGCGATTGGTTTGGCCCCTTTAAAATCTACTGTGACAACTAAATAGCAATTGAGTGTTATTTATGAGATGGAGAGTTGGCTTACGCTTTTGCTCAGGTGTAACACAGCAAGTGATTGCAAACTCAAACCTTTGCTGCTTTACCATTTGGAAAATCCCTGAGTCTTTAAGGGAATCAGTAAGGCGACCCTTCCTGTATTTTACCATTCAAATACTGTACAAAGGAAGACATAAGTCATAATGGCAATATTTAAGGATTGCTTTATGAATTGTTTTGTTCCTGAGACAGAAAAGTATTGCAAACACAAGGGGATTCCATTCAAGATTTTGCTTGTGATCGATAATGCTCCTGGGCACCCATAACATTTAGATGATTTCCACCCAAATGTAAAAGTTGTTTTTCTGCCTCCCAATGCAATTTCAGTCCTCCAGGCTATGGACCAGGGAGTCATTGCAAAGTTTAAGTCCTATTATATTCGCAAGACTTTTGTGCAAGCATTAGAAGCATCATAAAGTGACAAGAGTTCATGGGATTTTTGGAAGGGCTACAATGTCTACCAAGCCATCCAAAACATCACTATGGTTTCGGCAGAAGTTACCCAAACATGTATGAATGGGGTTTAGAAGATGTGCCCCCAGTTCATTCACAGCTTTAGATGTATTGATGAAGAAGAAATGTATAAGGATGTGACAGCTAAGATTGTGGTGCTTGTCCAGAACTGGAGCTGAAGGTAGGTTCTGAGGATGTGACAGTCTTATAGCATCAAATGGGGGGAACTGAACTCTGAGGATCCAATGGATTTTGAAGCTGAACATGCATTGTGTTGCTGCAAAATCTGTGCCACGTATGCTGACAGATGAACAAAAAGAGAACTGATTCACAGTTAGTCAGCTCTTTGATCGTTTGAATGATGAAAGGTTTCTGAAAAGTGTCATAACAGGTGACGAAACGTGGGTGTACGGCTACAATGTCGAAACAAAAAGGCAGTCGTCACATTTGGTTGGATCATTGTCGCCGCGAGCAAAAAAAACACGTCAGTCACTCAAACGTGAAGGTGATGTTGATCGTCTTTTTCGATTGGAAGGCGTCGTTCATCATGAGTTTGTTCCATGTGGTCAGATGATCAATAAAGAGTTTTACTTGGATGTCCCGAGGCGGTTGAGAGAGGCAGTGTGAAGGGAGGAGGCCTGAGGCATGGAAAAGCAAAACCTGGATGCTGCATCACGACAACACACCTGCTCACGTATCACTCCTTATCTGTGACTTTTTGGCAAAGCACAAGACGATTCTCATCCCCCAGTCACCCTACTCTCAGGATTTGGCCCCTGCAGACTTTATTTTGTTCCCAAAGTTGAAATCCACCCTGAAAAGTCACCGATTTCAGATGATAAAAGAGATTGAAGAAAATTCGCTACGAGAATTGCGCACTATCCCTGAAGATGTGTTCCAAAACTGGAAAAAACGTTGGGACCGGTGTATCAACAGTGGAGGGAACTATTTTGAAGGAGACAAGTCTGATTAAATTGTAAGTAAAGCAATAAATTTGTTTTTTAAAAAATTTGGTTTCTTTTTGGACAGGCCCCGTATCTATCTGGCCTGTTATAAACTGAAATATGAGAAGAAAAGGCCACAATTCAGTAATCTTTTTGTGAGAAAATTGAAAAGCCTGTGCATTCCCCATTTCCACAACCTTCCACTCTTCCTCAGCATTTTCTGCTTCCCTGGCATCTGAAGTTGATCCTGTTGATATCATGCCTATCTCTTCTCCCTCTTCCTCATCGAGCTACTAAGATCTTCAATTTCACCACCAAAACCCCACTTCACGCATGCAAGCCAACGCTAGGATTTAAGGTATGTACAGGTACCCCTTATTTATTATTAGCCATTATACTACACTTTACAATACTGTATACAGTAAAGTACTGAACAGTACTGTGTGTACTTAATGAATACCTATGGGAGGGTCACTTTTGACTTACACAAAAGGTTCTGGAATGGAACACTTGCATAACTCGGGGAGTGTCTGTATATCTGTCAATGATTTCCTTATACTGCAGTGGTGAACGGTCTTTCTCTAAAAACTATAACACAAAGGATAAGTTCAGGAACCAAATGGGACAAAATCAACTTAATATTCTTTCAATCTTGAGCAAGATATTGAGGACTTGATTTCTTGAAAATCAATGACAAAGTTTAGCTGAAAAATCTATGAAAAGACCAGTGTAATGTTGTAAGTGTATTCTGTGTAGAGAAACTGCCTGCATCTTAGAATGCAAATGGTGTTACAAATAAATCGCACTGCCTCATTCTAAATTGTCATTGTCAATAGGAAGGGTGAGTTCAGTCATTTGAACATCATAAATCCCTGTATGCTTTTGTAAATGGCCATCAAGTGCCTGTTGCAATATCTGTAAACAGCGATCACGACAGAAGCCATCAGTAATGCACCAATGACAGGATATCCTAAGTCACTTCTGTCCAGCATTCACTGGTTTGTCTCAGTAGCTTCTGCAGCAAGGCTTAGGAACAGCTGACAGACTAGCTTCCATTATGTTACCTGTTTTTCATATTTGATCTATGCCTCCCCAATATAAAATCATCAATAGTCATAAAGCAAAGTGAACTGGGTTCACACGTGGAGAGAGAGAGAGAGAGAGAGAGAGAGAGTGTGTGTGTAGTCGAGTAAACAGTTCTAAGTCCTTTATCATTATATCTTTTATCATATTTAAATTTTAAATATGGCTACTACATGGAATCAGAATAAAATATTTCTTATTGAAAGTATTAGTGATAAGAACCAAGGTGAGACTACCATCAAGTTTACCAGATCTGCAAGTTGTCTTTCTTTTCCACTCTAAATTGAAGATCATGATGAAGGAGAGCTCCACATAGCCAAATGGACTGATCTCATCATGTCCTTTTGGGAGAAAGCTGATATTCCAAAAGCCAAAGCAGCATAAGGTCTCCAAGTTAGAAAACACTCTTCCAGCGTTGAAAGAATACTTGGGGAAAAAAAAGTCACAAAGGTTTGCGATAAAATTCAGAAGGAAGAGTTAATATTACCCATCAAGATTCTTTCCAGATAATGGCCATACAAAGCAACTCCACTGCACAAATATATGGTCAGCAATGCTGCATGACCTTTTGATAAGAGCCAAGGAGGAAGGAAATCAGGAATGAGTTAAAAATGGGCAAACAGAAAACAAAATAGATGAAACTGCTGAACTGGATTCTTCAAGCATCAGTAATGACAAGTTCTATACTGCAGAGAAGACAGATGGTGGTTCTGGTCCTTCACATACTCCCACAATGGCAATGTGAACAAAGAAGAATGTGCTCTCTCCAAAATTAGCCTCGGCTCTGGATTATTGCAAGTGACAGGAAAACTATTCACATCACTACTGCGTTAGCTGCCAGTTTGAGCAAAGATTCAAACAAGCTAAATAAACATCAAAAGAGCCTCAATTTTAAAGGAAAGATACCACACTGTTGCATGACCTTCAACACAACTTTTGCAAACAGACCCAAAGATCTAGCTTCAAGACAGTCACTATGAAGCTTTCCAGAAAATTTCTGAGAGATTAAAGGTGGTCAATGACATTGCGGAGCGACACATGACCCCCCCAATTCAAAAGTTTAGTGAACCCATAGCTTGCAACAAGGTAAAGAAAGCAGTTCTTGTTCAATGTTCTCTCCAAGCATCAAAAACTGTGCCCCAATTTGGTATCTCTATCATTTCTGAAAAATTTATTTATACATATTCTTTTCTAGTAAAATTTGATAAGTTGAGACAATAAGAATATGCGAATAGCGAATTTAGAAATAAGAGCCAGCTTAATACACACAAAGAATATCCTGCATATGATTCACTCAAAGACACTAAATTTACATGTAGAGAGATTATGTAGCTTCTATAAAATCATTTCACTGAAATTTTGATGGCAACTGTTTAATGATTACATACAAAATGTTTCCTCGAGTATGTCAATGTTGCACAGTTCTGTTAAAAATTACATGATTTAAATATTGACATTGCCTGTATAAGGGTTATTTAACTGCCCCCCATTCAGGAAATGTAATATTTAATGTGCACAAATGTTCAGACATTTTCCTACACAAGTGCTCAAAATGCACCAACCTGATTAAAATTATTAAGATGTTATGGAATGACTCAAATAGCACAAATGACTTAGCACATCATTGAGTAATCTAAATGAAAGGGAAATATGTCCAGAAAGTAAAATATGTAAAGTAAAATCACCTGATTGTTATCTCACGGGTACAGAGGGTCCCCATTATTGTCACCGATTAGAGAACACAGTCGGGTAATCCTATATTTTAGCAGCATAAATTATTTTCTAAAATAATGTGGAATAATTTGAAACTACAAATATGGCCGGACATCCACATGCACACATATTTATAGTCAATAATGCTGAAATATTGGATAATCAGGGCATTCACGAGGAAAACTTCACGCTTTTTCGACTAGGTGCTGACATTCATAACGAAGGCATTCTAGAATGGATGGCCAAACGCTGATGAGGAACAGTTTATAACGTGTGCCTTGTCAACAAAACTATAGCTTGAATCAGTATAACCAAGGTGCCGATGGTTTCCGATGGTACTGCAAAGTCTACAAACAACGTAAAAGCATACAATTTGGTTCGTTTTTTCAGCGAAGCCATATGGACTTACAATTTTTGTTATTAATTGTGTACTGTTAGTTGCAAAATATGCCACAAGTGGACATGAAATTGGACTGGTCAAATGTTTGCAGCGTCATATGTGCACAGTGGCTGATAATAATGACTATGTCGCCCAGATTGGTGGTATTTCTGATGATGGAACTCCAATAATTGTTGAGATCGATGAAAGCAAGTTTTTTTTCATCCAAAAAACCATAGAGTACAATATCGTGACAGCCATATTTTGGACAACGCTAGTGCTTACAATTTGGACTATGAAGCAGTGTCCAAGCATTAAAGTTTTTTTCCTGCCACCAAGGACAATGTCAATCATACAGATGATGGACCAAGGCGTAACAGCTAACTTCAAGGTTTATTATTTCAGAAAGACATTTTGGAAACTCATCCACGAAAGAGATGGCAAAGGGAAACCTACTGCGCAAAAGTAATGGAAAAGGTTTAACATAATGGATGCTGTTAATATGATTGGTCTCATGGGACAAAATATCTGTTCGGTGTGTGAACAGTGCCTGAAATAAAATGTACCCTGCTGCTGTGAGCAACTTTGTTGGCTTTGATGACACCATCATACATAGTAGGTTAGTGAAACTAGCAAGGGAGGTGAACTTTGATAAAGTCAAATAAAATGATATCACAGTTACTCGAGTTCCACTCACAGCCTCATTAACAAAGACCTGGCATAACTTGATAAACAAGCTTTTGTTGAAAAGACTGGACAATGATGACAATGGGGCACAGGAACACAAGAGAGATGATCAGAGCACCCTTAAGTATTTAGATCATCCGTCAGATTGCTCTATCAAGGTGGTATGGCTCATAAATGACATCTTGGAATGTTACAGAGAGATTTATGATGCCAAGATTTGAGGTGGAACGCATACAAAGCTGCGCTTTACTTTTTAGTATGCAATTTAACTAAGTAACTTAAGGATATTTGTAGAGAAAAAAGGTCGGTCAAGAATCAGGTTCAAAGTAGTGAAGGTTGACAAAAGTGGTGATGCCATCATTACATAAATTATAACACTTTCAGCACTGAAATACAGTAAAAACTTATATGTGGCCACCACACAATTATGACTGCTTTTTCATGGAACCAATATTTTTCTATGTATTTGCGTACATTAGCTATTCGGTAATCCGGACACCCTGCTATTCAGAATTGCAACCACTTTACAGTCAGTGGTTGTACAATTATTGATCGCTTTTGTAGTAATATTGCTCAGCATGAAGTTTCTCCATAACAGACAATAGTATAAATTTGAAAGAGTTCTTTGAGGTTAAGCATTTAATTTTTTATTAAACACTTAATTAAATTTATTGTTAAACAATTTGCCATGTATTAATTGTTAAATGTTAGTGACAGATCACTTAAAATGTTATTAAACATTATTTAAATAAGCTAATAACTTGAAGGCATACTATTGGTCATAATCATTAAATTAAGTGATTTATGCCTACTAATCAGTAGGACATACAAGACATTTCTTTTTTGTTTCAATTTGCATTTTTCCAAGTGTCACATTGATTCCAAGAATTATGGCTAAGTGACATGAACTTACTCTCAAAGAGAAGCTACATCTTATCAGTGTTAGTGAAAAGAATCAAAAGTCACAATAACTAGCATAAATGTTAGGCATTGGGAAAACACAAGTCTGCACAATTCTAAAGAGGAAAGCTGAGTTAATAAATGCAAGTAATGAAAACTGGCCTGAACAGAGAAAAAAGTTTGAAAATTAATGATTGTTTTAAGAGATGATTGAATATGAATGATTGCGGGTGTTAATTTAAAAAAAGCCAAATCTCAAAATATGCCTGTCTCTGGATCATTGCTACAGGAAAGGCACTCTTCTCTGCTGCAAACCAAGGCATGTAAGATTTGAAGGCATCTAACAGATGGTCATCTCACCTCAAGGGGAAACACAACATAACAGGTGGAGTTTTGAGTGTTGAAAGTGCATCAGTATTGCCTCAGACAGTGAAGATGGGAGAAAAATGTCTGCCATGCAAATATCCATGTATGATAAAAGAGACATTTAACATGGGCAAAAATGGTTTCTTCTTCTGTACTCTGCCCGATCAAACTCTACAAGTGAAAGGTAAAGAGTTTAAAGGTGAAAAAAGCTCCAAGCACCATATAACAGCATTGTTTTGTGTGAACCTGGAAGGCAATTTTGAAAAGGCTGTTGTTATGTAAATCCCTCAAGCTGAGATGCTTCAAGAATTTGGACATATCAGACCTCCTAGTATCCTGGAATTTCAACAGAAAGGCATGGGTGATAGGTGAAATTTTAGCAAATGGGTCAATAAGTTCAAACAATGAACGAACACCCAAGGTAGAAATGTTCTCTTACTCAACAACAAGCCCACCCAAGAGATTCCTGCTCTCTGTCAAACTTTCATATTTTCCTGCTAATACAACATCCAAACTGCAACCACTTGATCAGAGTATCATTCATGCAATCAAGGTCAACTACAGGAGGAAACTTTTACAGTACGTTCTTAGCAAATGAAATGCAGGATATATACCTACAAAATCATTAAATCCATGGCTGTCTTAGAGGGCTTCCACCGGATTGCAGTGTGTGCATCAAAAGTCAAGCCCTCTACAGTCTTTTGCCAAATGTGGAATGACAGATGAAGTTGTTGATGAGCCTGATGATATTGTTCCACTCGCTTGCCTGCTTGATAGAACTAAAGAATTCGGATTTGTAGGCCCTGATGCCACAGTTGAAGATTACCTAAGCATTGATAAATACATTGCAACAGATGAGTCAGTGAGCCTGGATCAGATTATCATCAACAAATTCTCTAATAACCAGGAATCTGTGAAATTGATGCCAATGAAAAACCAAAATAAGTGTACAGGTAACATCTATAAAATTAATACACAATGGACCTTGTGGATCAGCTGAAAGCCTTTTGCGTTAATAGGAACATCAATGATGCGCACCCTCAGATAATGGCTCTTCAAACGAACCATATTGGAGGCTAGTGCTATTCAAATGAAATCATCATCAATCCAAGATTTCTTTTAAATGTTGTGCTTGTATATTTGTTTGTAATAAATTACATGTGATTTGTTCTTTTGGGGTATTTTTTTGGTGGTGCACTTTTCCAAGTTAGTTAAACTCAGTAATGCAAGCAACTAAGCTGGCCCCACAAGCAGGCGAACTAGCAGGGTTTCGCTGTATTAACTTACAGAATACTAAACAAAACAAAAAAATGTCACAGAAATGACACCAGACCAGAGGAAGGGAAGAGAAGAATATCATTGGCTGGGTTACCACTTTTTAGTTCCAGGAACTGATATAAAAAGATGATGATTTGACCATCAGCCATCTTGATAAAATAGCAAAAGAACAAGACTTAAACTACGAAAATCTATACATTACCACAGAAGAAGCACAGATGATTGATTCATAGCAGCAGCATAACAAGGAACACCGGGAAGAATATATCAGCAAGATTCTCTTTACCTGATGTAACACTAAGGAAGGAACAAAACTTGTTTTTAAAAACAATTTTAGAATTGTGTTAGAACACTACCAGTAGGAAGTAACGAAGTGTGCTACTACGATATTAAAAAAAAAAAAAATCAGCAAAATTACTGAGAACAAATTAGGAAAACAAAAGAGTACTACACAAGAGAGATTGTGCAAATCCAGATTGCTACATAGTTACTGTATTTCTTTTCAAGCGCATCCATAACACCATTAGACTACATAACTGCTTTATCTACAGCTAAAAGGTGCAGAGTAAACAAAATTGGATTCAAAATCACAAACATAATTGCAAAATACCACGATGGAACTGAACATTTCATTCAATCAGATTGGCCATACCTTGACAGCAGAGATGAATACTGCATTTGGGAAATGTATTAGGACTAACTAAATTCGCAAACAAAGGATTCACAAACTTAATGCCAGAAACATACTAGGAACAAAACTGCCTAGATCTCATTCAGATACCGGGCAACAAAAAACAAAATTGGCCTACAGATTCAGATTAGTTACATCCACTCATCTACACTGACGGGAGAAACAAACCCTTTGGACATGGGGCAGCTACTGGGTTTGTGTGGAGTGGTTCTGTTTTTAATCTTTACAGTTGATAAGTGAAGACTTATACAATAATATCAGTATGGGTTCTTGAATGTTGGTCTTGCTGGTAAATGAGTTACTGTTGTATTATATTAATTACCTAGCTGTGACAAAGACATTCTTCTTTTTAAATCAATATTGGATTGGACAATTTAATTACCTGGCTGCATGTATTAACAGGAATGTAAAGAATGGCATGCATTAAGGACTAGTACTTTTAATTGTAGTATCTTGAGTTCTTTGTTATTTCTAAGGGCACAGTCTGTAACCCTGACTGTTTACAAAAGCCAAATTAAGACTACACTAATTGCTTTCAGTTTCAATCAAAATTCCCGTAGTAGTTCCTGATTAAGTAAAAGAAGAAAAAAAAATGACAATGGAATAGGTGTAAACTATATCAGCTAGCATTCTATCACAATAGATGACAGTTCACAAGCACAACCATGTTAGTGATATTCTTTCAGTGGAGAGTAAATCACTTCAGGTCATAACAGAAAGGTAAAAAAAAAACTTTTAGAAAGGTAGTTATTACACTCTTTTTTAAAAATTGTCTTTATCCAAGTAATGCAGCAGATCAATTATATTTTTAACAAAAACACAAAATATTAAATTTAAATGAATAAAAATATTTAAAACAAATATTTTATAATAAACATCCACAAAGCTTTAAATAATCTGTTTGTATCTTACCAGTAGGCACATGTGTGCAACGCACGCACGCACCCACACACACACGTGCGTAACTCCATTTCAAGAAAGTACTGGGTATTTATTTGATAAATCTGCTCATCGATTTCATTTGTTGAGTTAGTTAAAATTAAAAATAAATAAATTTACTCATCATCTTGTACAACCAGAAGAATAAAACAGGTCTGAACCAGCAGTTTAGACTTATCAGCTGCCAATATTCTAGCGCCACTTCTCAAAAGCACACCAAAGGTAGCTGAGCGTGACATGAGAACAGGGTTACATCCCTGACTAAAAGGTATTTCCCAGAGTCAGGAAACTGCCCGTGGTGAGACCAAAGATCATTTGTTCCCTATTATAGCTTTTACAATCCTCTCAAAAAAAAAAAAAAAAAAAAAAAATAGGCTACAAAAAATACTTAAGTAGAAAATGCAAAACTCTAAACCTTAAGCATTTTGTAATTTTAGAATTGGCAGTTTTAAAATTACCTAAAGCAAGACGACTGCACTATCCAACCTTAAACATACAGGCAGGTAGGTAGTGATACTTGCCTTGAACTTTATATTAGCCTCCTCCTCTAATACGCCACACAGGATCATCAGGCTTTGTACTTGTAGAGGAATCTTTGAAGTTTTTTCAGGTACTAAGAAATGTATTGTTTCATATAAAACTTAGCTACAGCTGAGATAATGAAAAGCCACAATCAGGCCCAATTTTCCTTTATCAGGAAAGCTTTCACAAAACTTTTTTTTGTCTGGTAGGGTATTTTTTACTGAAAACAAGTATTTCTGTTAAAATCCTTAAATAAATCCAAAACAGAAACATCTTGGTAGCAAAACTTCATATCATAAAACAAGATTTCTTTAAAGAAAAAACAACTGAAAATACATAGATGCAAAACCTTTGGATTTCAAAATCTAATCATTCACTTCAGGTATTTTCATTACTGACTTTCAGTATGCACTGATCTTTTTTCTTTTTCTTTTTTTTTTTACCATTATTCTCTCCTTTCATCTTCCCACATTTTCAGCTCTGCACAAATCAAACTGTTTCTTATTACTTCCCTCAAAAACACCAGTCTCCAAAAATCTGAGCATCAAGTGGTTCAGATCCTTGTGAACTTGCTCTGAAGGAAAAAGTACCTACTGCAAGTTTAACCAACACCTTTGACAAATTTGAAACAGAAAAAGAAGCAGATTTTTTTCTTGTTTCTTTCTCCAGAAATGAAAGTACATGTTACAATAAATATACTGATTGAAGCATTAAAGAGAATCTTCAAACAGACTTAGTCAGCACTATATAAGTTTTTAAAAAAAACAAACTTCCTACCCAACTGAGGAGTTTACACTCTGCCAAGGCAAAAGAATTTCAAATCTGTCAGTATTTTCAAACTCCAGGCGCAAAATGCAAAAATACATTCAGAACTGAAAAGAAATATTTAAAAGATTCTTCAGATTTTACTTGCATTTTGAACAAGTTGACTTAAGGATACAAAATTGTAACCATAGTAAATATGCTACCACAATACAGTACTCAAAAGTATCACTCACTGATTTGCATCAATAACTTTTATCTTAAACATTGTATGAAGATGTAATCAGGCCTATCAGGTAAAATGTTTCCTTCATGCCATGTCAGATTGAAAATTTTTCTTTTACAATATTTTTAGAATGTTTCAAATTGTATATAATTTTTTTCAGTAATTAGCAAAAAAAAAATTATATTACATTATTAATATATTATATGTCATATTAGGTTGTAATTGGTAAATAAAAACAAGTCTAGATTGCAATTTATATCCTTTAAAATTTATTTTAGTTAAACCAGAACCGATTAGGCTAAGTAATTATTTCTCAAGTGATTTAGCAACATTGCAAATAATAATTTAGCACATCTTATAACCCTGCCAGCCTCTGATTATCTATATCTGAAACTATCATATTTATAATGACACTGCCAGTTTTTCCAAAAGACACCTGCTAATTAAATGATTATAAGTTTGGACAAGCTATAATAATTACCTATTGCAGATCACCAGTTGAACTGGTCTTTTGCCCAATGTGAAAAGCTCATTAGCTGAGGTTACCAAGATTCGTTCACAGACACAGCATCAGATCACATTTCTTGTCTTCTCTGGTAGCCTGATTCAAAACGTTCTCCAGATAATTTCCAAAGTTGATTAATGTATCATGTAGAAAACCACTGCAGCTCTGCTCTGAAAGCAAACAACCATTATAACCAAAATCAAATCACACTATAAGATTGTCCACTACTGGTTTATGGATCAGATTCAGTTTGACACCTTGATTATAACATACATATATACATACATGCATAATAACATGTAGAAAAATGAGAAAACTAACTTCTTGCAACATCACACATGCACTACAGTTAATAACCATGCAAGCATATTTAAATTTTTAAAGCTACTTAATATTTTTCCTAATTTCTAGCAGATATATATAGATATATATCTATATATGTCTTATCTTTTTAAAAATAACTTGAAAAGTAAACTTTTTTAATAGCTTACCATGTATGATGATGACAGAATTACAAAACTTTTAATGAAATTTTTTTTACTTAATAAAAAACAAAAACAATCATTAGTTCACGCAAATAAAGCAATATTTAATCACTTAAACTAAATGCAAAATCAAACTGCCAAATGTATATACTAGCCATAAACACCAAACCTAATTACAATAAGAATAAAACTGAAAATCTGACAATACATATTTCTTATATATATATATATATATTATAAATTTATGTTGAACTATGAAAGAAACTTCCAAACAAAAGAAATGAAAAAGAAAGTTTTTTTGTATTTTGTTACTTTTGTTGATGCTTCTTAATTTTTTTCTTCTTTTTATTACAAAAGAACTACTTAGCCCACCTTATTTTTGGGAGTATGCATAATTTTAAAATTTTATTCTTAAAAGGTTCAAAGATTTACTAGGATTAGTAATATAGTAACCAATTATCAATAAAGATTAAAGTAGCTTCAGCTGCTTTTGGCCAACAGATTTTTGTGGTGGTATGACTGAAGCTTTACAATATTTCTAGGGAAAAAGAAATAAAGATAGATTCTTTTGATCCCAGCAATACATTTTATATCACTAGAATCTATTTTAAAAGAAATCCTAGAGTTTGCCTGGAATGTTTTACCAAACCAGCTAACGGTAGCAGAAAGTGAAAATATTTTAAAAATATATACTAAACATTTTAGCAAAAGGAGATTTGTGTTTTAAAAACATCCTTTTAACTATTTCTATATCTAATATACAGTATCTAAATTAATTGTTAAATTGCCAACAAAACTAATGGAAAATTTAAATCAAAGTAAATTTAAAAAAACAAAACAGTGATAAACACAATGAAATCAATGAAACACAAAGTGTGTGATAAATGATTCAATTTTAAATTGTCTCAAGTTAAATGGAAATCCAGCCAGAATCCTATCATCATCCAGAAAAATTGATCAGCAGTAGAGATGTTAAAGAATAGATGTAGGTCTCAAACTTTAAAATAATGAATTTTCACAGACACAGTTATAATTGTTTGTATTTTTAAGTTATGTTATAATAAATTCAATACACAAAAAAAAATAAGTGATCTGTATGTTTTTAGTAAAGTGAGCTGTTCAGAAGTCATAATGAGTAATTTATTTTGCACAAAAAAAAAAAAAAGAAAATATATCAAAACTCACAGCTGGGAGTCAACTGTAGCTGCTTTTTTGAAGTTTTCATTGTTGCTGTGTATATTTTCTGCTTTGTCACAATCAGTTACTGCGATTTCTCATCTTCAACAGCCTAAGTCTCTCTGCTCAGCATTTTGGTCTTCTGTCCCTTACCAAATTTCCCACAGTTCTCCAATATCAACTGAAGTAGAAATACCAGAACCTGAAAATTTTTACTTCAATTTTTAGAATTTTCTTCTTTTTGTTACTAATAAGAATTTTAGCAATAAAAACTGGCTGTATTCCATGAAAAGTACACACAAAATTACAGTAAGTTATCAAACCAATATACCAACCCAATACCCTACACCTCATTTCCTCCTAGTATGCTACATTAGGGATGCATCTTTGTTGTATAACAAGATTCTCTAAACTTTTGTAAATCACAAATAAAATTTAATGTTGCAAAAAGTATTAACTCGTACTACAGTGATACTGATTATATATCAGTTAAAGGTAAAATATATTGTGTAGATTAAGAACAGTAGTGTGACATGTTCAGGAAAAAGCCAAAGCCATTTGATAGTTTAAATCCAATGAAAACAAGATTTTGAGTCGACTAGATTAACTTTCAGCTGCAAAACATTGAATACACCTTAGGTAAGTTTATGATCAGGAATTCTAGAGTATAGCAAGCAGTCATGGGAGTCCTAGAGTACAGAGGCACTTTACTTGAACAAATAGGATGCATAAATGTAGTTAACAACATCTTAAAATTAAATAGTTTACGGTATCATAATCTTCTATGTCAACTTCATTGGAAGTTTACTTAATTTTGTTGGGAAAGAACAGGTTCATTTGTTAAAACTTTATTAGCATCAGAATAAATTAAATAACAGGTGTGTTGTGTTTTATAAAAAAAATTTAAGCCAGTTTATTTTAACTCAAGGAATGTTTTCCCAGCTTTGTTGGTCTACCTCCCCCCACTGGTATTCTCTTCTCACCCAGCCCTGCTGGTCCACCCATCCCTCCCGCCGGGATTCTCCTCACCTCTCCTGCTGGGTCCACCATCCCGCCCCCTCACTCCACCCTTCCCTGCTGGTCCACCCTCCCTCCCGCCGGGATTCTAACCCTCTCCCTGCTGGTCCACCCTCCCTCCCGCCGGGATTCTCACCCATCCCTGCTGGTCCCACCCCTCCCTCCCTCACTCAACCCCATCCCTGCTGGTCCACCCTCCCTCCCGCCGGGATTCTAACCCTTCCCTGCTGGTCCACCGCTCCCTCCCTCACTCACCCATCCCTGCTGGTCACCCTCCCTCCCTCACTCACCAGCCCTGCTGGTCCACCCTCCCTCCCGCTCTAACCCTAACCCTAACCTAACCCCCCTCCCTCACTCCCATCCCTGGGTCCACCCCTCCCTCCCTCACTCACCCATCCCTGCTGGTCCACCCCTCCCTCCCTCCTCACCCTTCCCTGCTGGTCCACCCCTCCCTCCCTCACTCACCCATCTCTGCTGGTACAGAATCGCTCTCAAACTCAGAGGTGAGAGCTACTCGGTTTCGGCCGCCGGTAAATACCTGAGCGGGCTGCTCAAAGACTCGACCGTCCTAGCAGCTTCCTCCCACGGCAAAACCTTCTCTGGAGAGATGTTTTCCGACATCGTGCAGCTCTCGATAATCCCTGCCGGTCGAGGGTACCCTACCGCCTCACCAACAGAACAGACCTTCCTCAGATTCCCGCGCCATTCAAATCCGAACTTTCTCGAGCTCACTCCGGGGACGCGACACTCACACTAACCATTCGTTTCGTACACATTTTATCTTTAAATATTGAAAAAATAATATTTTATATACATTTATATATACATTTATATAAGTATTCTATTGATAGAGAGTTAAAAATTTGGCCTACGTATTTTCAAATCTCAAATGTGAATAATAAGCGGTGAATGGGAAATTTAATACGCCCTCAAAATATCTGACACTATAAACAAAAATACACTTGAAAATATATAACAATAATTGCACCTTTAGAAAATAAATATATTTGGTGAAACATTTCGGCTCTGAAATGTGGGAATATTACTTAACATTTTACTGAATATCGCGGCTGCCGTAAAAACTAAGATATCCGGAGTCTTACACCGGTTATTGCTCTCAGCACGTGTTCGCCCCGGATGCTGGAGGTGGGTTTCGGTCCGACATCGTCGATGCTGCTGATTATTTAAGGATGACACAGCGAGCAAAATATTTACAGGTTATAGGGCGCTAGGCTTTGTCAGTAATCATGTTCCTCTAGCTACTCGGTATGAACGAAAGCATAGGGAAAACTATGTGGTTACCAGCGTAGGAAAGGCATTCCACACATACAACGTGAGTTCATCATCAAATGGAATCATCTCCCATTTGCTGAGTGTAGTAGGGCTTCGTGCCGAAATACAGTTGATTCCCCCCGTAGGGATAAGCTGCTGGTGCTGTCGTCAGGGTTAGACAGAGTCTTAGACGCACTGGCTTCAATATGAAAAGCACAGCCGAAAACTCGAGGTAGTTCTGATACTTGTAAGTGGACACCAGAATCTGCTGTCCCCTCTCTATCTCTCTCTCTCTCGTTGCTGTTAGGACTACGGTGGATATTGCGCTACAGGCCTAATTTGGCGACAGAATGACAGCCTTATGAAAAGTAGAATCTAGGGCGCACTTTTACTAGTTTCCAGGGTTTATTTTAACGTGCAGTAGACCCCCTACTTGTGCAGTTCTAAATCCATTGAGTAGGTAGCAAGGCTGTTCCAAATTTCTGCGCTGGATATTTACGGTTATACCTTTCGCTAATGATACTAATTTTATGACTCTAGTGAGGGCGTCCTGTGTTGTGTACCTTGTCAAAGGATACAAAGGAACTTAAAATCTATAAAATGTTTTTAAAATAGCCATTGCAAATTCTTACTCAGACTCAGAGAATCTGGCCATGCCACCTGCCTCAAAGATTTTGTGCAGTTCTAAAATTTCCTTAAAATAAACCCTGTTAGTTTCCATTAAATAGTTAAAAAATGTTTCTGGTTTTTTGTTTTGTTATTCTAAAGTAGGTTTCTTAGAGCAATACAATTTTATTATTATTTCATATGATCTTTATTTTCTTTTGCTTTATCGTTTATTACAGTGCTCAAAACGGGAATTATCAGTGTCAGTGAGTATCACGTTAATGTTACATTTAATTAATTTTTGAAGAC